>JADGJF010000319.1:0-23813 GCA_027596845.1 Quaeritorhiza haematococci | reverse complement strand
GGGTAGGGGTTACAGTAAAGGGAGGAGCAATTAATCGACCAGGGGGGGGAGAGCCTGAGAAGGAGGGGACCCTCTTTTGAAATATACTCAGAAAAATACTAGGACCAAAGGAGTCGACAACGATGAAGCAAAGATAAAGAAGAAAAGGAAAAGCGCGTCTGAACACAGAAGACCCAGAACCCAGACGTTGATGGTCGGACCACAGTCCCAAGAAGCATGCACACAATGTGCTGTACGCGAGTTCCTCGAGTTCCTTTGCCATGCACCCGGTTCTCCGTTGTGACTCACCTGCGGAAATCCCAGAGAAAACTTTTGGCCCTATCACAGCTGCAGAAAATCATGCAGAGAGAGAATCATATGAGACCAGCCTCTGTGCGACCAGGCCAGGGTGGGGAGTGAAACGTCAAAGACCCCGTTTTTCTGCTTTTCCCTCACATACAGCACACCCTTGTCCGAACTTTGGGTTCTAACCCCGTCAATGTCGTCAATGTCGTCAACGTCGTCCATGAGAGAAATATGAGAGAGGTGTGCTCGTATACAGTATTACAGATAGATAAGTAACTTAGTTTGTGAAATAGAAGAAAATCTATCTGTTCCTGTTGTGTGATGCTTGACTATGCTTTCCCCTCAAACTTGTTCATGCATTCAGAACTTGGAAGTACCTATTCTACAGGACGTCCAAGAAGTAATGATTATCTCATTCACCTCAATATGTTGGAAGCTCGCATACTTTGCATCATCGACCGCCGGAAACAGTACCAATTTCAGACAACATAAGGTTGGATATATCAAATGGAAAGAGAAACTGAAACCCATCTTGTCGCTGTTGAGCATGGAGCTCGAAGGTGGTGAACATGTCTGAGTTTTCAATATGAATGCAGCAATGCATCTATGCAGCCCAGTGTATGCAGCCAATAACCCCATCGTTTTGAGTGTTGACCAGCGGTGGCGATCATTGATAAGGGAGGATCATCCGACATATCTACGCTTTGAAGAAGTGCGCAGAAGATGACATTTCAGAGAACCCCCCCTCGTTAAGTCTGTTGAAGAGTTTGATGTCCACCACCGCTCCTTTCCTTCTCCGCTTCATCATCAACACACACATACTAGTAATTCATAGTCTCGAGCCATGCGCCCGTCCTCAAGTCCTCACCCTGTTCTTGCGTTAGACGAGTCTAGTCAACCGAAAGTAACTTACGGAGGCTGACTTAGTTGTTCGGAGAGGTTTGAGGAAGGTGACTTCAATTCAGACGTAAGAGCCAGCTACTTGAAGAGGTGCTGAACAACTTTGGAACGCCTGACTGCGACGGGCTTGATCTGGATTCAACTGTATCACACGAGTTACACAACAAAAAAACTGTCAACATGCCACCAAAGAGAGACAAAAAGTTCAACAAGGCCAAACGCGGTGGTGGGAAGAGGTTCACCCCCGCGCGCGTTATGCGTGCCGGGGCTCTGGACGAAGAAGGATTGTGGGGAGAGGTGAGATTTCCACTGCTGAGTGGTGATTTGAGAGTGAATGGGAAATTTGAGAGTCTTTGCTTTTTAGAGTCGCTTTTGATGGGGGGTTTGGGTGGGGCTAAATCTTGGTCGTAACGTTGATTTATCCCGCCGCTTTGAGGGATTTTACATGTTGAATCTTGATCGCTCGGAAGGGGAGAAAGGAGGGATCAACTGTAGCCCGCGTTATTTTTAAGCCAAACTTGTCGATCAGAAACGACTCCAGTGCTGATAATCTTTCGATTTTTCGTTCCTGTCTTCAACAATATTCAGCCTGTGGAGAAGGAAGAACAGGAAAAAAGGGAAGGGTCGGAAACCGAGGACACCGACGATGACGATGAGTCTGAAGAGGAGGGAAGTGAGGAAGAGTCGGAGGAGGAGGAAACCGTGAAGAAACCCGCGAAAGTCCAACCTGTAATCCAAGTCGCCAACCCCAATCGTTCAGCCAAACAAAATTTGAAGTTGTCTGAACTCTCGGGTGGGGCGGAGCCGAGGGAGATGAGCCGGCGTGAAAGGTTTGTTCGGAGTCCAACTATTTTTAGTCGACCTCATACGAGGTGTATGGGTGGACACGAGTTAACTCCCTCATCCACATTTTCTCCCCCCCACATCGGGCTGCAGGGAAGCTATGGAGAAGGCGAGGAAACAAGCCAACTACTGGAAGGCTACGATGGAGGGTAAAACGGAAGAAGCTCGTGCGGATTTAGCTCGGTTGGCCATTATCAGGAAGCAGAGAGAAGAGGCCGCTCGAAAGCGCGAAGAAGAAGCTGCAGGTTTGTGCTTATCCCTGGAGTGGAATTGGGCAGTCCTTGGGCTGAAATTCAAGTTAACGTTCTTTGCCAAGGAACAAAAAGTCTCATAATGTTTCCTTGCCTTCATCCCAATACTCCAGCCAAATCAGCCAAATCCTCCAAATCGGCCTCTCTCGCGGCGAACAAGGGTGTCATCTCCAAATCAATAGGGGGCAAGAAATGAGAAATGAAACCCGGACTCTTCTTTAGTTCGCTTCTCCTCCATAGCTCTTCTTGTTAGCTTCTGTTCTTTTTCGGATCTTGTTATTGTAAAGAGATTTGTTGTATTTTTAGACGCCCACCAGGCCACCAGGAAATATTTGTATCGAGAGGTGGATCTTTGCATTTATTTATCGAAGAAGATGTGAACAAGGCAAAGAACGCACCTGCTCTGTAAAGAATCGATCCTTGTCTTTGAGTCTGCACATGGGTTGAAGCCGCTGACATGTGACCGCGTCTTGTGTAAGTGCAACGCTGCATTGTATCCACGAAGTCACCCTTGAAACCCAGCTTGAAAGTTGAAACCCCACCATGTCGGATTCCCTCAAGGACAAGTTCGCCGAATTCGCCCCCTCAAAACCGGAGAGACCCCTCAACTCCTCCATCCTCTTTCCCGAAATCCGAAGAGAATTGCAGGAAAACCCTCAGGCTATCGGGAACTTGAGGGGTTTCTTCGTTGTGACCGTCTTCAGGAAGGGGGAACGGAAAGATGAATGGTATGCAAGAGAGATAAAGTTGCTCAACTTGTTCGGCTGTTGGTTCTTGTTTCATGAACTATCCTATCCGCATTTGTATCATGAAGCACTAATTGACTTGGTCGCTCATCGACACCTCCCTGGTCCTCCAATTTTCTCATCCACAGGTACCTTCTCTTCCAGGGTCGTGAAGCCCCGCCAGTGATCTCCCAAACCCGTCCAACCCTTCCCACTCCACCCACAAACGTCGTTCCCGCATCGGCAGCCACCCTCCCCGTCGTTCTAGTCGAACTTGAGGACGCCGACCTCCTCAACTTCGTCACGGGTGGGCTCACAGGACTCAAAGCATACTCTTCCAACCGCCTCAAGATTTTGGGGGACTTGATTGTCGCTCAACAACTTGAGGAGGTGTTTGTCAAAGCTGGCGGGGTTGAGAAAGTGATGATGTTTTTGAAGAATGCTGGGGTAAAGGGTATTGAGCCCGCGGTTGGGTCCGGCAAGAGGAAGAAGGCTAAGCTGTGATTTATGGAGGCGTTTCTGCGGCGAATCGGGATCGGGATTTTGATACCTGCCTTATTGATCATCCAGCTCATCGGTTTGGTTCAGTGGAAAATGTGTAAATACACCGAATTTTAATCCCATTTGAATGTGTCGAATATATGTTGATGTTGAAGAGATTTCCATTTCTCGCATATTTTCTTTTTATCTTTTGGTTGCATTTTTGCTGGCGTCTCTTCCGCGAACCCTTGTTTCAATGGATACCGCTTTCCGAACATACATCTTTGGACATGATTCTTAAGCCAGGATAGGGGAATAAAAATCCCTGTCCAATCAATTCAAACTCAACACTTTCTCTCTACCGTCCTGCATCGATAATGCTCCGAAGCACATCAACGGTATCAAAAAGCTCTGCCGGCAGCTCGGGGACGGACAAGCACTCAGAGCGACTCAGATTTTCGACTCGAAGCACGGACAATTTCACTTCCAATAAACAAAATCAACCGCAACAACACCAAACTCTCACAGCATCCTTTTCAGGTCTGCTCGGGTCATCCAGAAGTGGAAGTGACTCAAGTAAACCTTCATTATGGAAGAAAAGTGGCACCAAGGGCACGATCAAGCAGCAACCCTCTATTTTGATCACTGGGTCGTCAGGGAACCTTCCGTTTGGGGAGGAGGAGGAGGAAGATGAGGACGAGGACAGTGATTCTGAGAGCCGCTCTGATAACAGCAGTTCGGGGGATGAATCTGATAGCTCCGACTCTTCTGACAGTTCTGATGGATCCGATGGTTCGGAGAGCTCCGATGACGGTGAGGGACAGGATAAGGCAAAACAATTAGGATTTTCTAACATTATACTGCCCAAATCACCGTCGGGTTTGGGCGCTGCGAATGCAGCTGGTGGGGTATCAAATGCCGGGGAAAGCAAAGGCAACGAGGCCTCAGCTGCTGCTGCTAGCCCGAATGGAGAGGTAGCCTCTGAACAAACCCAAAAAGAGATCCTCGGCCAGCAAGAACAACGCCCTAGACCCAGTTTCGCCGATCAAGATGTCCGAAAATCAACCGTCCTTCCACCACAACGAGTGACAGCCCAACAAGCACCTCCCACATCAAACCCTGCCGAAGGAGGAGGACCACCCAATCCAAAACCCGACCGCAGCAAACTCCGAAAACGCACCATCAGCGGAAGACAACGCCCTCAACAACCCGCCGCCGGCACAGTCCTTCAATTCAATGTCCACACCGACTCAAAGGCTGTTGTCACCAAGAAACTCACAGGCTCGCAAGTCTCCCTTCTGACAAAGACCGTGGGTGGGTTCAACGAAAGAAGACCCAAAGACGACGTTTATCTGCAGTTTTTGAAGGGGGATGTGAAGAAACTGAAGGCGGTTGTTCCTCAGCGGAGTACAACCAGCACGCGACGGTCAACCATCACCACCACAACAAAACCCAACGCTGCTGCTTCAACTGAAGCAGGAAAGGGTGCAGCAGCAGGCGGTGGCGGCAAAGGCATCGTCAAATTTGCCAAAGACACCAATTACCTCACCGTCGATCGCCCACCCAGTGCCGGATTCCAACTCAAAATCAATAGGGAGTTTATGCAAGCTAATGATGGGGAGATGGCAAAATTACGGCGGACGAATCCGACGCGGTTTAGGCGGCTGTTGAATAAGGAGGCTGCCCGAATTGCTTTGGTGCGGAAGTTGGAGGTGCTGGAGGAGTTGAGGATGAGGTGATTTTAGTTTAATCGCTGTCGCTCTCCCTCTTTTGAGGACCCCCCGCTAGTCGCCCTGCTGATGTGTCCATGTGTACGTGCTAAAAATCTCTGCACCCTTCCCTTTTCCTCGAACAGCATAATCGCCCGGCTCCATGCCCTAAAGTACTACCACTCGTCGCTGGAACTCCTGTAAGTATTCACATCATCATATCTCCGCACACACCGTTTACTTCTCCTTGCCTCAAATTGAATCGGTTTGGTGAGATTGGTTGCTTCGGCTTGTCTCGCATGATGTTGACAAATACATCGTTTACGCATCGGTGCACCCGCTGACCTAGAAAAGAAGAAAACGCCGCTCTAAAGGAGAAACATGCTAAAACTATACAAGATGTGGTAAGCGACCCATTTTCTCCCCAGATTCAATCTTTTATGAAGTTTGTCCCGGCAGTCCCTTCAACGCAGCTCCCTTCCTCTTCTCCATAAACTCCCATAAATCAAACGAAAGAACGAGAAAATCAGCGGCATGATGGCCTCCATCGAGCACGAAGACATCAACATAACACATCAGCGACAACAGCTTCTTAAGACGCGGAAGCAGCTGAGAGTGAAGGAGAAAGGTTTTGAGAGGGACATGTTTGCGGAGATTGAAGGTATGTCCAATGCTCGGAATGGACTCTCGTTCTCTAATAGGAAGCCCCAATTCTCCGATATGAGAGAAATGGTTCTTTCTAACTTCCTCATTGCCCCCTCGGTACGGAACGTGTACAGTATGGAATGAACATGTCGAGAAACTCGAAACACAGAAAATGAAACTAGACGAGGATTACGATCGATTAGTAAAATTTAAGGTACAGTAAAAATTCCCCTAATCTCCATTTTGCTCATCAAAGAGCACTCAAAGAGGTTACCGAAACCAATGTCAATGACACAAAAATTTCTTCCTTTTCACTCCTTCCCTTTCCTCACTCCATAGATGACCTACCAAACGGATCCCGCAGCTTTATCCCGCGAACTGCAACAACACCTCCAAACCCGAGACTCAACAATTAAGCACCTAGCACATACACTCGAAGTAGCCGAAAAGACGGCTAACGAAGAGCTGGAGATTATGGAGCGGGAGGCTTTGATTGCGGATGTTTCCGTACGTAGGCTGTCTCATTTGATGGGTTGACCGACTGGGTCTTTCACCCTGCTTTGAACAACGTCGATGCGACAATGTCTAATCGACATCCACCTCCTTTGTCTCCAACTCCATCTTTCCTCTGTCTCTGTTCTCCCTAAAAAAGCCCGTACTGGACATTAAAATCCCCCCCAACGCAAGTGAAGCCCTCCGACGTGCCATCACAACAAACCGCCGTCTTATCTATGAAGTAGAAGCCCACCAAAAGCACCACGACCTTCTCAAACAGGAAATCGAGGTTCTCGAGGAACGAGTCAGGACTGCAAAGAAAGAGTTGGAAGGGAAGAGCTCGTTTGTGGGGACAGGTGATGGGAGTGCATTGGCCAAAAAGGCAGAAAAGAGGGGCAGTGTGAGTGCTGGGAGTACACTTTCGGGTAGTCTTTCGGGAAGTGCTGTTGGTGGACTGAGAAGCAGCAGATGTGATAGTAGGAGTAGCGCTTCAGCTTCTGGTGGAGGGCTGGGTAGCAGCAGTAAAAGTCGGAAATCTTCCCTTGCAGTGTTGGGGGAGGGAGAAAAGGGGGAATTATCTGCGACAGTAGATCCATCAGTGGGGCCGGAGCTTGACAGGGTGTTCGATGGACCCACCCGGCAAAGTGTGGCAATATGCACGTGAATTCAAGAAGAAAATGACGAGATACTAAATGTGTTTAATGGTACCAAAACATCTATTCCCGCAGGGAATGAAACACTCTCAAGATCATGCTAAGAAAAGCCCCTCGCAACGACTTGTGTATCACATCCTGATATTATACAGGTCATTACAGCCAACAATCTACCGGTACAAGTGGTCGGCCTGGAGGTTGCGGGCGATCTCGACCTGGCGAAAACAGAAAATCATTAATATTTGCCCAACACCTAGCTAAGGTCATTAAATATAGATATGAGAAGAACTCACCTCCCACTTGTCGCCATTGGCAAGAAGTTTCTCCTTGTTGTACATCAATTCTTCGTGAGTTTCAGTTGAGTATTCGTAGTTGGGACCCTCGACGATGGCATCGACGGGGCAGGCTTCTTGGCAGAAACCACAGAAAATGCACTGAAGGATGGAAGGAAAATCAAGGGTTAATACTGCGCAAATGGGAGAAAATCGACCGTGACTTCGATGCACGTAAAGCAAGAAATTAAGAAATTACCTTGGTCATGTCAATGTCGTATCTGGTAGTCCTGCGGCTGCCGTCTTCACGAGGTTCAGATTCGATGGTAATAGCCTGAGCCGGGCAAATGGCCTCGCAAAGCTTGCATGAGATACACCTTTCTTCACCTATAAATGATGAATGAAATACATGCAATCAGCTGTTGTCCGCACAGATTTCCAAGATCCTTGGAACCCCCAACCCCCGTATCTGCTCTTGACGACCCTCCTGGTCCTTCCCGCTCAGTCCAACCCCAAGGTCCACATTATCTCCACTACGAAAATTCCGGGCCGAATCCACTCACCAGTGGGGTATCTCCTCAAAGCGTGTTCCCCCCTGAACCTCGGACTAAGTGGACCCTTCTCGAACGGGTACATGATGGTGTAGGGTGGCTTCCACAATTGCTCAAGAACGAGCCACATAGTCCTGAAGACCTCCGTGGCGAACATCTCCTGTGCAGCCCGGTCGAGCACGGGCATAGCATACTGAGGCTCTTCGCCCTTTGCAGCAGCCATGCGCCGCCGGGCACGGACCGTTTCGGTCACGACTTTCGTGGAGTAGGGAGATCGGCCTGGGAATTAATCAAACAGTTAGTCTAGTAACAAGTCTGATCATACAATGCAACACGTGCCCGGCGATTTCCTGGGTCCGGTTTCCTTGTCGACGCTCTGGAAGTTGAACACGACCATCGGAAAAACCTACCCGAGACATTCTCCGACGAAGCTGGCCGGGCGGCAAGAGATCTGAGGGCGAGGCTCCCAGCTGCGGCAGGGGATGACGCGGAGACGGTGGCCTTGAGGAAGGGCTGGGACCTGAGGAGGAGCTGTCTGGCGCTGATCATGTTTGCACGTCGTTTGAATGTTTGGAGAACCCCAACACAGTCACCAGAGGCAAGTGGGACAAGGTGTCACACAGTGGGAGGACGCCTGTTAATTTTTTTTGGACGACCGACAACAGCGCGCTGCCAAACGAACCAGCTGAAGATGCCGAAAGTCACAAACAAAACCCACACGTCGGCCGCACGGTCTACCGGCGGTCCTATGTTCAACAAAGACTTGGGTCAGCACATTTTGAAGAACCCGCTTGTTGTGACGGGTATTATCGATAAGGTAAACAAATGCGTATTCGGAAAGGAAGTGCTGTCGAAAGCAGATAAGCTAGAAATGCTCACTCAAAAACCAATATTAGGCCCAACTCAAATCTACGGATACGGTGCTGGAAATCGGTCCGGGCACAGGTAACATGACCGTCAAGATTCTCGAGAAATGCAAGAAGGTGGGTTTCGTTTTGAGCTTCGTTTTCTTCGGGGGTTGTGGTCTAGAGAAATGTAGCTTCACACTTGTCGCGATACCATGGAATTTCTTTGTTGACCTTCTTGTGAACCCTGTAATAGACCATAGCTGTCGAAATGGACCCTCGTCTCGCAGCCGAAGTGACAAAGCGTGTCCGTGGAACCCCAGAGCAACGCAAACTGGAGATGATCGTGGGCGATTTCTTGAAAGTTGACCTCCCGTACTTCGACGTCTGTATCAGTAACACCCCATACCAAATCTCGTCAGCGCTCACTTTCAAGCTTCTGCAACATCGGCCAATGTGGAGGTAAGATTCTCGGCACGCACATCCTTATCCTCAAATAAATGAAGGATTGGGTTTTTTGGGTTGGGACCCGCGTTTCGGAAACACCAAATACTCACATCTGCGTTTCTTTCATCCTGGCCTATCGTTGGTGATCAAACATTTTCCAAAAAAGATGTGCAGTTCTTATGTTCCAACGTGAATTTGCCCTCCGTCTCGTTGCAAAACCCGGCGATGCCCTCTACTGCCGTCTCTCCGCCAACGTCCAACTCCTCGCCAAAGTCGAGCACGTGATGAAAGTCGGCAAGAACAACTTCCGCCCACCACCGCAAGTAGAATCGAGTGTCGTTCGTGTTGAGCCACGTATGCCGCCACCCCCAGTTGATTTTGACGAGTGGGATGGGTTGTTGCGTGTCATCTTCGTGAGGAAGAATAAGACTGTGGCTGCAAATTTTAAGTCGACGGCAATAATGGATATGTTGGAGCATAACTATAAGACGGTGTGCTCATTGAAAGGACAGGTATGTGAAAGGGCATGTGGCTGTTGTGTGAGTCTGATCAATGATAAACGCTAAACCTTTTATCCGGATTTTCAATCAAGGACGTCCCCATGGACTTCGATGTGAAGCAAAAGGTCATGGAGGTCCTCGAAGCAACTGGCATGGCTGAGAATCGGGCGTCAAAGATGGATAATGACGATTTCCTGAAGTGAGCTTTCATAAATTCTCCCTCTCTTATTGTTCCCCTGTGGTTTTTGGCCTTGACCACCTTTGCTCCTTTCCTCGACTGTGCCTAATTTTCTTCGTTTCTCTCTCCTGTTAGGCTGCTGAGTGCATTCATTGATGCTGGCTTCCGATTCTCGTCTGCTTGAGAACATCATATTTATTTATCGCAATAAGTTTCATAGACATTTTTAGATTTTTGGCCTGTATTTGCCTGTATTTGTGCCATTTGCGAAATTATAGTTTCGTATATATATTATCAAAGAACGTGTCAGGAGAGACGGGCAGGAAAGGCGTCAGAATCCTAAGCGTACCGAGACGTACAAAGGCAAGGCAAACCTCTTAGCTGCCTATAAGTACAAATTGGTGGGGAAAAAATAACCTGAGCGTACATTTCAATCGCATCATTTGCAGCTCGTATCATTTTCAACGGCTGGGTACATTGTTGATGCTGCCATTGCGCGAACCTCGTCCGCCCTCTTATAAGCATTATCGTTATTTCACGGATTCGAATTCACATTGAACGACGTGAAACCCAACTTCCTGTCTTTGCCTAGTGTTACGAGCATATCGCTGGTGGTGAAGACGCCGCGGAGGATGCGCTCGTCTTGGAGTCAAGGAGCCGAAACGTTTGTTGGTGATTAGCGACATTCGACATCATCATGTCGGCCCAGGCACGACAGAAAAGCACATCAAAGTGATCCACTTACCATGCATCTTGATGTGCATCGGCGGTGTGCTCGAGACCTTCGAATACCGAACATCCCACAATTGGACACAATCCTCGCCCCTCCCAGCATCTTTACTTTGGCCCTGGCCTATCAGGTACCCATCTGGATGCACGAACGGGTGTGTGTACTTGGACGGGGTGACCAGCTCTTCGACACCAAAGTTGAGGACAAAATCCTGGGACCGGTCGTCGAAGATACCGTGTTGGATGGCTTTTGACGAAGAGCTTTGGTTGGTAGAAGACCAAGGTTTGAGATTAGAATGTCAATTTGGCGTTATCCAAAAAGAGTACAAATCAAAAGGAAATAACTTGTCTTTTCAATTCGTGACCGATTTGCTGTACCTTATGAGCTTCAAATTCGGCTGCCCTGGGATCGGCACGATAGCGTTGATCTGTGGACATTCAAAGAAAATGATATGAAATATAAACGGAGCTCAGCAGTCAGTTAACTGGGCGACCCTCATAACGGCATGGTTAGGTATTCCCACTAGTCCTTCTGTCTGTATGACATGGCATCCATTCAAACACAATATCAAACTTACGCGATCTTCACGCTGTACGCTCCCGACTATCCTCCCTGATCCCACTTTGAACAACACGATTCTCCTGAAACGCATCAATCAAATTCAAGAAAAGAACGCCAGTGGCGCATACAGTAATGAATGAAATTAGATCGCCTCATCAACTTTCAAACATCGTTCAACCCACTCTTGTAAGCTCTCTTCACCGGCGAAACCGGCACAGCACCAGCAATTCCGAGTCCTTACCCCTTCGAATCCGCGCTGCCTGAAAAAAGCGTATCCTGAAATTGGTCATAATGAAGAGCCTGCACGGCAGACGTGTGACCTGTATGAAGTGAGTCGGGCTTGTAGGCACATTGATACCTATTTGAGACCCTTTGGAACTTGATCAGTTTCTAGTTTCGCGCATTTCAAGGATTGCAAGTCACGAGCGGTAAGTGCACAGCACAAACATATTATTCAGGCCGACGAGAGTAGGAAATATAGGGGAAGCGGATGGAAAAAGAGATTAGATACCGATTCATCATTGATGTTGCTCGCACGAAGCAAACAGAACCAAAGACAACAAAAGCAATTTTCGGGCGGAAGCCCCAAAAACTCACAATTTTCCGATCAAGCCCACCCGTGAACACTCCTTCATTTCGGAAAGGACACAAAGTGGCAATCCCTTTGTCGTGGAATTTGTCAAGGAATCTGCTGACTTTACGAACGAAGTTGCCGTTCTTTTTTCATAGTTCCGAGGAAGTATATGAAGATAATCAATCAGTTAGAAGGCACGGCCCATTGTTTTCAAACGAAGGATGCCACCCAGGTGTCAGCAAGTTGGGACGCGAAAGCACAACAAACTCGTCGCCATTCCGCAGGGTAATCCCAGCGACGAAACGTGTGAAATCTCTTCCACTTCACAAGTATTATCTGGAGGCGAAAGAATATCTTACTTTGCGATCAAATGAGCAGTCATATAGGATAGAGAGCTGTGCGTCAACTTCGTCGTTTCTGTCCTCATTGGATGCGATGACCAGCATCTCTGGCCCCAGCCAGCACTTTGGCGGTAGATTCAGGCATACAGTCAGTTAGAATGTGCCCGTAGCTGGCAATAGCCAGAAAAGATGAAGGGAGGAACATCGAGGAAATCCCGTACCATCTCCTCGCACCACCGATTAGACAGTAGTTTGTGAGTGTTGATGTCGTCCACCTTGCTGTTCCAAACACAAAAAGGGAAGGGCAATCTCAATTTTTGATGCATCTCCCAGGCTGATAGCTCGAATCCAAGAAACAAAATCGACAAGAGGGACACTCACACTTGAGTCAACAGATCCGTGATTTGAACATAGCTAGAAAGACAATCCGACAAAGCGAGACCATTGTAAGTTCCACGTCGAAGAATCAAAAGCGGTGCGGTGTGCAGATTCCCGAAACTTACCCGTCCAACGAAGATGTTACTAAAATGTCCAGGTCCTTATTGTAGAGCAAAGATCTTGGCTTTTTATCAGTGACGGCTGTGTATCTTGTGGATACATTGAGGATTTTGGCGGGATTAGACAAAGATGCCAGGCTGAGGGGCTGTGCCGTCCAATTCGACGACGAAGGTCTATTTGAAGATGAAGATTGTGATGTCTTTTGCTGAGACGCTGCGGATGAAGCAGATGCACGGGAGTTGTTGTTCGGTTGTGTGGAACGGACTGCTGATGACGAGGAGGACGTTTGCTTTGTGGATGTTGACCCAGACGGCGTACGGGTTGACTGGACATGGTTGATGGGAACTGAATCTGAAGACAATTCGGGCACATTTTTTGCTGGTGATGGGAGGGGGTCTGAGACCCGTCGCGACGATGGCCCCGATGCGTTGGCTACGATCGCTGATGCTAACTGCTCGATCCGCTTCGTGCATTTTCGGGCTTTTTCCATGTATGACTTCGCCTTTTCGTCGTATCGAAGCATCCGTTGTCGCTCGACTTGGATCTGAGAGAGGAAAGGTCTTCTTTAATAGAGTTTCCCATTGAGATTCATTTCCAAATTTCGCCAACCATTCGACACAGAAGTCACCACTTCCCCAGCCAAGAACACAGAGCTGATTCCAACCTACCCTGGCATGCAACTGCTCCAACGTCCTCTCGGTGTCGCGCTGGCTCCTACGCAATGCGGCGTCCTCAGAATCATCATCCGACGAAAACGAGCTGTCAGACCGTGGCGAAGAGTACCTCCGTCTATTAGAGTTCGAAGCAACCATAACCCCATTCAACCCAGCTTGAGATGACGGCGGTTCCCGATGCCGATCGATATCCCTTTCTCTGTTTCTCTCCCTTTCCCTTTCCCTCTCTCTCTCTCTCTCCCTTTCCCGCTCCACCATTTCATCTCTTTCCCTTCTTGTGCCTTCCCCAACTGAAGAAGTACGCCTATCATGGTCACGACTGTTGCATTGATGTTGAACGTCCCTGGATCTCTGCGACTCTGAATATGAAGAAGATTCAAACCGGCGGGAATCCCTATTTTGATATGAGTCATAACGATCAGACCGGTGGCTACTGGTCGAGTAAGGTTGGCCCGAAGATGATGTTCTCGGGTGGTCGTCATCGAGAGTGACATCTGGAGGAAATATGGGTGGAGATTGCTGGTGATTATGGCTTCTATAGTTATTTCGGGATCGATCTAAGTCTATGAAGCGTCCATGATCGTCCGTGCGGGGTCTTTTCGGTGGTGGTGGGTTGTTAAATTCGCGTGGGGTGGCCGAAGCTGAGGACGTCTCCCGGTTTGACGGATTATCCCGTGAAGGCGCATATTGGTGGTTGCGGGATGATGCGAGTATGGAGCTCTTCAGAGTCGACTCTGGAGGAAGAATGGGCTTCTGCTTTCCGCCGCTGAACATAGGTGGGCAGCCGGCGGTGAGTGAAAAGGGGTAAATTCCGTATGTAATACAAAACGATCTCTCCCCCCCCACATGCGGCGCCTGGGGTTCGTTTTCAATGCAGAGAATGACCAAAAGACCTTTCGAGTTTACATGTACGTTCTGTGGGTGATTCGCTGTTCCCTTTCCTTCCTTCGTCAAGCCAAAAATATAAAAAGAAGAAGGAAAGAAACCAAATGTCGCTAGTGCCCTATGGGAAAAATTTCCATAAACTAAACAAAAAAAGCGAAAAGAAAACATTTACAATATGAAAAGATCATATAACTTCTAGATGTGATTACTGCCATGGAATCAAGCTTCATCCTCCGCACCAGCTTCCATTCCCATTCCGCCCACACCAGGATAATCGCAGGCCCACTTGAATGGACCCATAGGAAGACCCTTGTTGACTCTCCGTTTCTTTTCGTTCCGCGCTTTGTCCTTGAGCTGCACCTGCGATCGTCCCGCCAACCTCCTACCCAAGTCATCATCCCGCAAAATCACAGCCCACTGTGTCCCGTGTCGCCTCATCCCTTCTTCAAGTGCATCGAGTTCGTCATTTGTCCAGGCCCGACGAACTTGCCGACGACGACGCGTCATAAGCGCCTCTAACCGCTCCTGCTCGTCCTCATCAATATCGTCAACGCCTGGAACAATGTTTTCTTCCTCTCTGTCTTCATCTCGCGCCCTGCGTGGTTGGGCCTGAGCAGCTGCCCTGGCAGGAGCGACGGCAGCAGAGCGTTCTCTGCTATCATCACGCACCCTGCGTGGTTGCCGCTCAACGGCTGTTCTGGCAGGAGCGGCGGCAGGGTGTTCTCTTTCCACTCGCCTCATCGGAGACCGCTGCTGCTGCTGGTGCCGTTGCTGTCGCTCGTTTGCTTCTTGACGATGGGCCATAGAAGCAGGCAACCGTCGCCCAGATTGAGAAGACTGAACTGATGTTCCTCTTCCTTGTTGCATCATCATTCGCTTCTTAGGCTTCAGAACAAGTTCCGCGTCTTCGTCTTCTTCATCGTTTAATATGCATGATATAAATGGCAAAGTTCAAGAGGTTTGAAAGGAAGGAAATGCCAACCAAAATCTGTCATTTACCTTGACTCATGTCTCTCCTAGCGCTTCTCTCCATTTCATCATCATCGTAAGCACTGTTTGCGTATTCTTGGTCCACGAAGTCCATCTCTTGCCCCTTGTCGGCGTTCTTGGACGACGATGAAGAGGCCTGTGTCGCCTTCCTCTTCGTACCAGCAACCGGTGGTCTTGGGGCCGCGGGGATCTTACGAGCCATCGGCGAGTAAGGGTCCTGCACTTCCGCACTTTATGGATGCAGATACATTTGCAGATACATTTGTGAGTGTCATGTTTGTAAATCAACACAATTTCAGAAAAATCTGTTTGTACCAACCATATCCGAGCTGCCTTGTCCAGGTTTCGACGAACGGCGACTGTCCTCGGCGTAGATGAAGACAGTGCTGGCGGCAAAGGTTCAGCCCGCATCTTCCCCTTCTCCTTGGCCGAGGCGGTTCCGGTGGCGACACCCGCACCGGAAGAATGCTTTCCGCCCTGTTTATGTTGCTTACCCCGCTGCTGTTCTTGCTCTTGTCGCTTTTGTCGACGCCGATGTTCCGCTTGTCTTTCTTGCTCTTGACGTTCTATTTTGGCATGTTGTTTCTGGTACAAGGCTCGCATAACAGTAGCGTGGCTGCCATTTGATAGTTGAAATTTCCTTTGGTTAAGATCTGACATGAATACACCAGAAAAGCCCTAAAAGCAACCAGAAAGGAAAGGAACGAACGCTTACCTTCCACTAAGCTCCAACATCTTTCTAACTTCTTCGATATCCTCATCCATGTCGTCATCGTCTTCATCCGCACTATCGCTTTCCTTTTTCACATATGTTTCATCGCGCGACTGGCCCCCGCTCTCGATTTCCTCATTAGGAGGAGTCTCGTACTGCGATTCGGCATCATCGTCATCGTCCCCGTCCTTGGCATTCTCACTGTCCTCGCCCTTATCATCTTCCTCACTTTCAGCCTCCTTCATATGAACATCATCATCAGCCTCCTTCATATCAACATCATCACCAACATTCTCTTCCTCTTCCTCTTCCTCTTCTTGCCGCCTCTGCACTGCGCTATCCCCGTTGCCGTCAGCATCCGAATCTGCCAACTCTGGCACAGAAGATTCCTGCAAATCTTCTTGCTCCTCCTCCTCCTCACCATCTCCATTGTCATCCTTCTCATCTGATTCCTCGCCCTGCTCATCATCGTCTTCATCACCACTTCCTCCTTCTTCAGCATTGTCGCCACTGCCACCAACGTCCTCTCCAACTTCTCCACGTCCATCATCGTCATCCTCTTCCGCACCAGCGTCTTCTTCATCATGGTCATCATTTCCACTTTCCCTTCCCTCCTCCGCCTTTACATCTTCACCTCCCTCATCACGTTCCTCGGCGTCATCGTCCGACGAGTGATTTTGTTCGTCGACCTGCATATCCTCCTCCTCACCTTCAATTTCCTCGGAAAGATCAATAACCTCTTCATCATCTTCCTCATTTTCCTCAACTTCCTCGACCTGAGGGAATTTCTCATCAACGTAGGGGGATTGATCATCCGTGTATTCCCCCGTACCCGTATTCAGCAACAAGCCACGACAGAAACGCAGCATCTCATCCGCGAACTCGCCAAACGGATACCTCTGCTTCATCATTCGAAAGTATTTGATCCGCCGCCAGTTTTGTTCGTCGATTTCGTCATCGTCGGAGTCGTCTTCTTCTTTTTCGTGCGTTAATTCTTCGTTTTCGACTTCCTCGCAAAGTCTCATGATCTGCTCCCGAAAATGATGGAGTCAACCATGGAGCATCATGATCAGAAAAGAAAGCAAGGTCTGGTTTGGTCCCGAGAGTGACTTCGTTTGAATCTCAACCACTTACCTCCTGCTTTCTCGCAGCGCACTCTGCCACCAAGTGCCCGTACTTCTCACCCATAATCCTTTTCTCGGTCTTAACCTTAACCGACTCCTCGCTGACAGCAAACGACCCCAAGACCCCCATCGTTCCTCGGGCTTCATTTTTCGTGAGCTCATCCACCATTCCCTGAATATTTTTCGTCATGAAGGGCTCGCAAATCATACGGCCGGTCCGGCGCCTGTCTTCTTGCTCAAAGAAAACAGCGCAGAGGAGGCCCACAATACGTTGTCGATCCTGCTTGGTCAGCCGAAACGGTTGCTTCTGGGCCTTGGATTCCTTGACATTAATTTTAAGATGGCGGATGGCAGCAATGAAGATCTTTCATGTAGGGACCACCATCACGAGGCAAGGTGTTTCCGTTTTCGGAAACCAAAGTTTAGTAAGCTACATGACGGTAGACATTAACGCTGAAACCGTTTCCAGGATGTACCTGTGTCTTCAACCCAACCAAAAGCGATAAAAACGCCCGATGTTCGACGAATTCGTCAGGAATGCAGGTGGTATTCCAGAGTATGTCTAGCACGGTCCAGAGCCGTTGAAGTGGAGGTAACCTCGTCGATGATGGTTCGGGAAACAGTTCGATCAACAGACGAGCAAGCTGGTATTTCTGTCGCGTCAGCCGCGACATGACTGGCATCGATGGCAAACCGTTCAATGACTTGACAGTTTCAATTACTGTTTTCCGCACGATCAAGGTGGAAAAGCATGATGAGAACGGTCACCGTAAGAGCAGAAGAACAGAGGGAATAACAAAATACAAACCAGTATCACGCGCATCCCTCAGCTTTTCTTCCCGCGATTCTACGATCTCCACACTCGCTGCGGACTCTGTCCTGGTCATTGAGTCTTCTGTCGAGCTCGACTGCGGCGCATCATCAAAATCCAGCTGTAGAAACAGATAATCCGATAGGGTCCACTCTAATTCTGGAACTGATGCTTCGGCAGGGTCATTCGAAGCCAACACCTCGGTGGGGGCTGATACATCTCCTCCTGATTCGACATCAATAGCCATTGAGTTGTCCTGGCTGACTTCCTCCATGTTGCGTTCAGCTGCTGCTACTTCATCGGCTTTCTCTTTCACGACCAGCTTCTTCCCAGATCGTGGTGTTTTCCGGGCCTCAATGCCATCCACGGACCTTCCCCTCCTATCTCCATCCCCGTCCTGTATGTCTTGTTGATGCGTTGAGGAGAACTGCTTCACCCTCGATGCAGGTGCAGGTGTAGGTATTGGAATGCGGGACCCTGACCGAGTTCTTACGGTGGACTTTAAGGCCTCAACCACTCCACGAGATTTGTTCAGCTTTGATTCCATCCGAGCAGGAATTTGCTCCTCATCCTGATCTTGGTCGACATCTTGCTGGTGACGTGTTTGTAGGGCCGTGTTTGGAACAGTGTGAACCCCAAACTCACCCTCAGCAGCTTCGGCATAGAGCCTATGAGGGGAGACAGGAGCTGAAAAAACAACACCTTTGGGTTGCTTTTGTTTCACTTTCTGCCGCTGCTTCTGCCGCTGCGTTTGCTCCCTCTCCATCTCACCCTCAGACTGCTCATCCTCGTCCGCCCGAGACGGATCTGCGCCTAGTTGGCCTATAGATCGAGGAGGCAACGGTCGAGGGCGGTTCTTGGCCGCGGCCGCGGCAGTCTGACTACGAGTCACTGGTTTGGCGCTCCAAGGTTTCCAAGCCGGTTTTGGAATCGCGCTACCAAGTTCACCCGCACCTATGACACGGTTTTGTGGGGTCCCCAACCCCGGAGTGGGTGCAGTGGGTCCATCTACAGCTCTCTTTCCGACGACGGTTTGTTTCAAGCTTCGCGTTCGTCGTGGGGTTGCGTTCAGGGAACCCCCGTTAGGCTGGGTCTGCTAGTGATGATGAGGCAGATTAAGGCGATGCGCGTTTTGTCAGAAGAGCACGGTAGACACCCCACCCACAACTCTGACGCTCTTTACCTGTTTCATAGTTGATGTGCCTCTTTCTGTATCAGTACTGTACGTTGTTCCGAAACTGAGATTGTGAGAAGAATGACACCAAGGTGATAAGGAAGTCAGAGAGGAGCGGATCATGAACAAAAGAAAGATGATGACGTGGCCTACAAGAGCGTACCAGCAACAAAGACAGTGTTAAGAACTCCCAACTAAGGCGCTGGGGAGATGCTGGCGAGTGCGGCTCCTAATGGGCTGTCGATTAGTTCCGTGTTGGGAGGTTGGGGTTGCTAGGGTTACTAGGGTTGGGTTAGGTTTGTGGGTTGAGAGCTTAGGTTAGGTTTACTGACGCGGTTTATGACTGTGTGACCCTGGGGTTGGAAACGATAGGAAGCAAAGAAGGGGGTGAAGAAAGGGAAAGGGAAAACGCTCCAATTGTCGGACGATGAGACAATCTCCTTCAATTCGGAGAGCAATTCCTCTTGACTTCATTCGCCACACAATGCGCCATGAAGTGTAGGATGTGTGCGGGGATGTGTGTCGGCGAAAAGAGAAGGATCGTCTGAAAGCCATTGGGATCAAACATTATTAACTGAAACTCCTTTTTATTCGATGTGCCTTTTCGTCCACTTGGTCTAGAAACCGAAAACGCACTTTGTCCAAAGAAAACTTTTATGTATTGATGAAACTCCAGAACAGAACTGAACTATCACATGCTTCCGCACGTACACACAATATGCCATCACCCTTTCATCCGTTCTCTCCCCAAGAGCCTTCCTCTTCACAGTGCGACTTATGCAATTCCTTGGCGATCCAAAGCCATCAGAGTACCAACAAATGTAAGAATCTGTGCATTGGCGTGTGAGAAAGCGTTTTATGTGTGAGCAGGACTGACTTCAGGCATCTCGGATGTCATAAACGAGGCATCGACCAGTTGAAGCAAAGAATAGAACTCACCATCTTCGATTTAACCTCCACAATATCCTCCGGTAGAACGAAGATGGTTGCACCCAATTTACGGGCGATCGAGATGGCGTATTTGGCGTTCATCTTGGCATCATCATCTGTAAAGGTAGGAAAGTTGATGCTCCTTAGCCGACTGGGTCCCACCCACAATAACCATTATCTTCGATAAAGCTGATAGCCAGATGCCAACATACCTGATACACCACGCGTGACCATATCGTAGTTCACAACGCCCTTCTTCATGCCGTTGATGAGATCCAAGAAGAAGATACCCGAGCGCAAAGATGGGTCCTTGAAGTTCGACATCTTGGTGCTCTTGCCGCCTCGCGAAACGGTCGCGTTGGCCCAGTTGATCATGTCATTATCAGTGATGTCCTTGCCGTCCTTGGACAGAGTCTTGAGAGTTTGCACGACGTGTTCTCTCATCAGCTGCCACACCAAACCTAGCGAAAAGGAAAGAAACCATCATTAATGTCGGCGACTCACAAGACAACGTGGGCAAACCGAACAGCTGTAGTCCTCACTACTTACCCAAGGTCAATGTCTTGTTGCCATCGGTGATATCCGACCCTTGGATACCAACAAGCGAGAATCTAAGCTGCTTGCCCAAGAGCACGACGTAGTTCGTGTTCTCGACTTTCTTGAACTTGGAAGGAACTGGTGCCTTGTTGACCTTCTTCCATTCAACCAAACCAGGTCGGACCTTGTCCATTGCTTGGAGAAGTACCAAACCGTCCTGAATTATGTTGCGTGAGAGAGTAGATCGCATGGTCAACACCCTTTTCATGATCGGAATGAACACCAGGATGCTCTTTCAAAGCTTACCCTCAAGTCATCAAACAAGTTGTTGACGAACGGCTCCACGCCCAAACTGTTGAGCCAGAGAGCGAAAGCTGTGTGACGA
Source organism: Quaeritorhiza haematococci (assembly GCA_027596845.1). Classification (NCBI taxonomy): domain Eukaryota; kingdom Fungi; phylum Chytridiomycota; class Chytridiomycetes; family Quaeritorhizaceae; genus Quaeritorhiza; species Quaeritorhiza haematococci. The sequence goes on along the minus strand of JADGJF010000319.1, from coordinate 3,108 downwards.
GAGAAACAGAAAGCAGACGACATCCAATAAGTATCAAAGTACAGTGTGCAAGTAAGGGAGTTGCGCCGTTCCTCCACAATGCCCTATGGAGCTGAAGTCACTCAATACTTACCACGCGCTTCACGGTCGCCTTCCGATCCAAAGAGCCAGTCGTCTAACTGCGCCTTTTCGGTGTCCGTAAGTGCTTCCAAGCCGGGGTGGTGGTTGAAAAGATTGGCGACGAACGCAAAGTTCAACTTGGGGTTTCCACCGACAAGAGTCTTCGGTGTCAAGTACTTGCGGCATCCGAGTTTGTCGGCGTTCGTCAAGACCATTTCGGCTCTCTGGAATAAGTCCCGTTCTTGTAATGGTGCACGGGAACACAATTCCGGCGCCAGTTGGTTCAAGAGCACCGTGTAGTTTTCACCGTCCTGATATAGAGGAAGAACGATGAGGTCTTGTGAGAAATCCAGCAAAGCGATAGTGGGAAGCAGCGAACAACAACAAAGGGACTACGGCAACTCACCTTCACATCGCTGCTGAAGTTCGTGACTTTACGGCTCCAGCCAGCCTTCTTCAAATGATAGTTGAACCACCGCAACAAAATCTGATCCGTGGGCAACTTCAAGAAGTCCTCCAAAACTTCACCAGGTTCCAACAAACGGAACAGTTCCGGGTGGACCTTGATGTCGACTTTGGCGGAAAGACCAATCTTGATGATCTGCCAAATTAGACCGAGGATCAAGTGCTCACGACCCTCCATAATGTCCTGAGACCCAATGTTGACGACACTGCATCCGATAGCTTTGGCAGAGTTGACGACGACATTGTTGTTTTCAATCATTTGGAAGGGACTGAGCTTCTTTCCAACGTTCAGCACACGTTCGTCGATGGTACCGGGAACGGCATCGTTGATGAGCTTTGACAAAATGAGACCGTCTGTTTGGGTTTGTGGCAACCAACAACGGGCGTGGTAAGTAATCAAGGCGAATCAAGGCCATCAACCTATCCATCCAGTCCATAAACAAAGAATTTCGGAAGGAACGAGGACAAACCTTTGCATTCACCAAAGACTTGCATGGTAGATTTGTCGATGGGAAGTCTGTGCTTGATGTCCTTGTCATCAGCAAGTTGTTGGTTGATGTGAGTGACGAAAGACTCCTTCTCATCTTCGTTGATGGTGTGGGTGATGTTCTCGGAGGCACCACCAAGAGTGATCTTCGTCTTGTCCGCACGAACACCTTTCTCTTGACGCAGTTTAGCCACAGCCTATAGCATCCAAGGCAAGATGAAATACGTATTAGATTAGATATGGGAGCAAGGATTCACGTGGAAGTGAGATCTGTGACAGGACCTCACAGTCATGCCAAGACGTGATGAATCTAGTTGCAGCGATCAACTTACCTTCAAAAATCCCTCGAAGCTGACATACCCATCATCGTTCGAGAGCTTCAATTGTTGGAGCTTCTCAGTCACGGCTTGGTAGCTCTCGCCAGTCTTTGTGGCAACTGACGGCAAATCACCTTGGTGGATGGCGTCTGTGAAGATCGCAGACAAAGTAGACGAGAAAAGTTAGCAAGAAGGTCAAAAACATGTCATAGGGGAAGTTTTCGTGTTTACCAAGTGTTGCAATGACAAGCGCGTGAACTCCTCCACCCAGCACAAGCACATGCCATGAACGCAATTACCAACACGTCCTGCGATGCTCACCTTTCCCTTCCTTGTCAAACGACGCGAAAGCCTGATGGAACGCGGAAATTTCGGACGCGTTAAAGGACGGGTACTTGACCGCCAAAGCGCCCGCGTTGATCTGGATCGGCATTGCGGAACCGGCGGGGTTTAAATCACGTCTGTGAACAGATGGCGATGTCGGAGACGAAGTGGACGTAGAAGCAGGTGGCGTCGTCCGTGTAAAGGAAGTGGGTGGGTTGAACGATTTGCGTCTGCCAAAAGGTGAATCTGAACCCGCAGCGGGAGAATTGTCTGTGGTGGTGTTTGGTTTGGAAAAGGGGTTTGTTGAAACTGGCGCGCCGTACGAGAACGGGTTGGAACTTGTTGTGGTTGTTGTTGGTGACGGAGCTGCCTTTGGCGGTTTGGTTGGTCCACCTGAAGGTCGAGAAGCTAAAGATGGGGATGTGGATATCGGAAGAGTAGGCGCCGGAGCAGCAGCAGGAGTTGGGCGGTTGGCAACTGGTGGACGAGGAAGGAATGGCGAGGCAGCAGGTTGAGATCCTTGGAAAGCAGCAGCTCTGGAAGCAAAACTGGCAGTTTGGGGTGATCGGGGTGCAACAGGCGGCGAAGAAGAAGATTGATTTGCAAAAGGATTTTGTGAGGCGGAGTTGATCTGCTGTTGTTGCGGCTCGTGTGTGTATGGATATGTGCGGGGTAACCCAAACTGTTGCTGTTGAGTTTGTTGAGGTGCTGTTGAACTGGGTTTCGGGACTTCGCTCTGCTTTTTTTGAGCGACTGGATCTGGTTCGGAATCGAAATCGTCGTCGTCATTCGCGTAGAAATCAGACATTTTCATCCCCGCAGGGACGTCAAGGTAGTTCCGAAAGCCCGACATTGTTTTTGAATTGAGTGGCTGCACGTGATACTCCTACAGTCCGTCTCTTGACCGGGGGGTCAATAGTTTGAAAGATGGTCGATCAAAACGATTCCAGGAATGTCAGGATCGTTGGTATTCCGGCTCTACGGAGGAAAGGTGAGTAGCAAGACTAGATGCCGAATAACAACAAGGACATAGTGTTCCAAGAGAGAGTCACCCGAAGATTGTTCAAGGCACCAAAGCGTGCAGGTTTTAACGATTTATTCACGTCGACGTGTATGAGTTAGCCAAAGGGGTCGGTTCAAAAGGGGGGCGACAACGCGGTGACGACGGCACACCAAAGAAGTAAACGACGAAGGCAACGGGGTCGGTCAAGGAAAAGGAGAACATCTGTCAGTACGCGCAACGACCACCGCTCACATAATGCAGACCACCAGCGATTCTCATGGATGAAGCATCGCAGCACCCCACAACAAAACCTCTAGTGGCCCGTCTACCAAGGCCTGATCTTCCACCACGGCGTTCATACTCCCCCCTTTCAATGAGCTTCCTGCAAAAAGCTCACAACGAATGCATTGACG
>JADGJF010000318.1:0-23839 GCA_027596845.1 Quaeritorhiza haematococci | reverse complement strand
CCCCCCCCCCCCCCCAAAACACCCAAGGTCGACATTTCTCCTTCCGTAACTGATCTGATCTCCCAACGACACGAGCGAAGAGGTTTGGCCAATATATGCAAGTGAATCAATGCCGAAACGTTTTGCAAGATGTATTGAAAGGAATTATGCTGCTTCGTGGCTTCTATGTTTCCGACCGTGAATGTGAATTGGGTGTATATTTACTGCTTCCATCTCTGCGACGCCAGAGAGAACAAGAACGGTGACGCGTCCAGGACGTCGAAGCGACAAGGGCGGTGGTTGTATTCATGAAACAAGGTAAGAGCACTCCAGAAGGATGACATGGATCTGGTTTATGTTGCGTCCATGAGAGAGATCGGCCACCAGAAGAGTAAGGTGCGAATAGTAGGAAAGTTTTTCAGGGTGAGAATGGCGAATTTCATGTAAGGGGAAACGCAACCAGCAAGATGTTTAGACGGAAGGTACTAACTCGAAAGGTACTCTCACGATGCCCGCATGTGGAGGTCCTTCTTCGAACCGCAACAAGTCAGTCTGCAACGCTGCGCCACCGCCGGCGGCGGCTCCGTACAGCTCTCTTAACGCCGCATGTATCGCTTCTTTGAAGAAGAGTTCCCCTATTGAGTAGGAAGGGTCCTCGAATATTCTATTTTGGAGGGAGTTGTGTGGCCCATGCACAGCAGTAGGGCGTTTTCACAGGGGGAAAGAAGGTAAGGTATGGTCAGAAAACAAATCGTACGCGAAACACTTTTCGAAGATGGCATGCACAACTGGTGGGAGGGATCAACGGCAGAGTTCTTCCACCAAGTGAACAGAAAGGTCGTTTTTTGTCAAAAGCAAACTGTTTGGTCACTCACATCTGCAGCCTAAAGTAAAACCACGGTGATTTCGAGACGGTGATATGCGTGGTCGACTTGCCAGACTTGGATCTCTTCGACTGAGCAGTCTCTTTATCTACTGCGTCGTCACGGCGTTCGTCGTCCACGGTCAGTTGTTCATCAACGGCGGCGTCGAGGTCAACGGCCATTGGGTCACTCTGGCCCACTTCGTCCAAAGAACCACCTAATCCTTTGTCCCCACTCTGGTTTACTGGTCCACCATGCACATCCTGTTCCTTCCCGGCTGTCGTCGGCGAGTCTGTCCTCGTCCCCACTCCCTTTCCACCCTTTTTGCGCTTTTTGGCCATCAAGGAATTTTGGGTGGCACAGAGATCTGCTGTCGAAAAACCGACACAACGTCCCTCTCGTCTCTGTCAGTGCAGCAGCAACAGCAACGGCCCACTGTTGAATGATGTCCGCTTGTTAACAATGAATGCACGCATTACTTACATCTGCCGGAACTGGCATCCACAAAGCAGCAACGTTGCGACGGAGTCCCAGCCCCTTTTGCCCTTAGTGTGCCCTCCAACCTCCACATCACCACGTCTTCCATGTAAACACATTCAAAACAATCTTTTATCAACGAGAAATCGATTATATTGTTCGCTTGCGAGTGCATGCTGTAGAAAACAATTCGATCGACCGGTTTGCTTCATTTCGGCGGCTTGCTTTCGGAAAACAGCTGCATTTGTGCCTTTGAGGGGTGGTGGACGAGGACAAGCTTCTTATTCAACAACAACGGGGTCAGATTTGGAAAATGGAGGACAGGAGAAGAATTTGTTTTCGGGCAACGATTCGTCTCGATCGTCCTCGTCGAAAAGCGGAGAAGGGAGGTCTGAGGAATCGGTTTTCAGGGTTGGTACAGGTAGCTGTTGAGCAGGAACTGGGTTCCTTTTCGGTTTTGCATTCAAAGCACAGAAGAAGTAGTAGAAAGAAATTGATCCGGTTTCTGTTTTCAACCGTTCAAATGATTTCTAACCCGAAATTGTCTCAATATCATTGGTCAGGTGTGGAGGTTCGAGACAAGAAAGATCAAGGCTCCGTAAAAAGTTCACCAGATCCTCATAAAGAATCGCGATCAACTTCATTTCACGATCTCGGAATCAACAAAGATATGGCGAGAAATCTGGCACTTTTGGGGATTACAACTCCCACGGACATACAGCGGTTGGTAGGTCAAGAATTTTCTTGAAACGGTTGCGCTATTTTCAATTATTTGACTGACCTGAGCATTGGCGCCCTTCTTATCCTCAGGCGATACCGCACATTCTGCGGAGGAACGATGTGATCATGACAGCACAAACGGGGTCTGGAAAAACGTTGAGTAAGTGTCTAATTTGAAAGGAAACGCCAATGTTTTCATTGTGCCGGCTGTCACTGACGGCATCCCCTGCGACACTTCTTTTGTAATTTCAGCATATCTTTTGCCCATTCTACAATTACTCCCGCAACTACGAAGGGAACGTCGTCGCCACGCTAAGCCAGTTCTAAAACCCACCGATTCCGACAAAACAAACGCCGAGTTCTCCCCCCTCGTCTGGATTCTAGTTCCGACCCGCGAATTGGCACACCAAGTACTCAAAGTTCTTCACGAACTTTCCACCAGAGCCGCACTTCTCGATGGAAGTGAACCTTCCAATGTAGCCACAATGACGGAAACCGATACGGAACACAGGACATCGGCAACCAGCCAGCAACCATCCACCCATCTCCGCTTTTCCGCCACTTTGTTTCCGATCCCACCAGGTCTCCCCGCATCGCATCTTCTCACAACCCTGTCCAGCCCTGATATTGCCGTTGCGGTTCCGAATGGGCTCATCCGACACTGCACTAGATTTGGGTTGAACACTCAGAAGCAGGAAACGGAGGCTTGGACTGATTTAATGCGCGATGCGAAGGTCGTTGTAGTCGATGAGGCGGATATGGTGCTTGAAAATCCCGAGGGCAAGAACGTGTTGCAGACAATGGCGAAGATGGGTCCGCAGCGTGCCCGAATCCATCCCATCGCTGACGAAGAAACACCCCATGCGTTGCCCGCCACCGCGAAACGGCCGTTCCTATCGAAATACAAAGCGAAAAAGCAGACAACCATTCTCACTTTCGAAAGATCAAGTCTGCAGTTCCTGTTTGTTGCTGCGACCCTTCCTGTGGCTCGGGTGGCTGATTCCCGAAACTGTGGAGGGTACCTTGCGGATATGTTTCCGCGTGCTGCGAAGATTGCTACGGAGGGTGTTCATAGGACGCCTCGGACTTTGCGGGAACGATTTATCCATGTGGATGTGGGCATCGGCGGATTGGACAAGGAAACAGACCAGCGGAACGAGGTTGAAGAGCAGGACGGACACAGTGTTGGATTCACCCAAGACGCCACATCATCATCTTTGCCCCCCTTCCCAAATGCCCAAGCTGCAAGAGATTTCGCATCAAAATACAAAAGGTTCCTCCCAATTCTCATCGAGACACTCACAGGTGAACGCTCCAACGCCAAAAATTCAAATCCACCCGGTTTTTCGTATTTGGAGACATGGATCGTGTTTTGCAATTCGGCAGCCCGGGTACGGCGGGTTGAAGCTCAGCTGGCATCAGACCGGGAAGCTATCGACCAAACGGTTGACCGCCTTAAGGGAAAAACTGGGGGCAGTTTTCGGTGGCGGGTCGATACGTTACATGCCGAACTGCATCGCGATGAGAGGTTGAAGCGCATTGCTCCTTATTTATCGCGGCACAGCAAACAGGCTGATTCCTTTCCCTGGCTCCCGGACGCGACAATTAAAACTCACGTCTCCTCCAGAGCAAGCACTCCCAGTGGAGATGATATCGTTGCAGAAATTAGAACTAGGACGCAAGGGGAGCCGGAACGGGATTTACGAATCTTGATTTGCACGGATGTAGCTGCTCGTGGCATCGATTTCGGAAACGATGTGGGACGGGTCATCCAGTTCGACTTTGCAGCGAATGCAGCGTCGTATGTACATCGCGCTGGGAGAACAGCACGGTGCGGCAGGGATGGTGAAAGTAAGTATCGGGCTGTTGTCAACTTGATTGACTCAATCCTGTTGAATATGGGCGCTGCAGCTCTTTCCGTTCGGTTTGCGTTGCTGAATTTCCCCTTTCTCTTCCTCTCCACTTCTCAACAACATGAAGTGATAAGCTTCGTCTCCCCCTCTGACAACCCACTCGCTCAATTCATCGAGCTCGCCGCCCAAGGAGGTACAAACAAGAAACTCTCATCAAGTGCTCTGGGTTACCCACCGTCGACACCATCCATCACTGGGAAGATTCCATCTGATCATCTCGCTGCGGGCGTCGCTGCTGAATCTTCACAAGAAACGTTGGACATGAGCGAGATTGGAGGGGGAGAGAAAACCGATGAAAGTGTTGGGGTGTCGAAAACGGCGCTAACGGGTTTGTTCAGTCGCAAACGATCGTTTAGCAAGAAGCTGAAGAAGAGGAGGCGGCGGATGGAACATGTGGGCCGCCCTGATGGTGGAAAGGAGAAAAACTGAAGAGGCGCCCGTCATCATTGAATTGGGAGGTGATGCGGCCGCGCATACTCTTTCTGCCTGACTTCGTATCTTCTCGATCAGATACTTTATTATTGATCGCGCAGCCTTCTCTAGATTAGTTGCACGATGGGCACTCGTTCTATTAAAACTTCTGTCCTTGTTGTGACCTGACATTTCAGGCAAGACGGCACGTCAAGGGGATGTACCTTTTCAACGCACCAAAGACGATGGATCTTCGCGGAGTTGTCTGCAACACAGACACGTTCAAGAGCCTGGCTCACAGCTGAAGATTTTTTACAAGTGCCAGTTGCTATTCGCAAATCATTTACACCTCTTCCTTTGCACACGTTACTTCCATCGCTCAACTGCTTCAAAGTCATCTGTTTTGCGAACCATCCCTGGTCATTATGAATCCACTCTGAATGCATAGGTAGTCGTCCCAAACGCTAAAACATCAGATGCTGGTGATTGCAAATGTGGATGGAAAGTTCTGTGTAGTACGAGCGGAGTTTGAAGTTTCATCTAATAGGTTGGATAGGACGTTCAGCTGAGACGGAGAGTCTGCGAAAAGAGTCAACTTAGAGGAGTCAAGTTGGGGGGAGTACTTACCGTAGTAAGACTTCGTGTGGCGAGGATTGGCATGGCGTCCGACGGGGAGCTCCCAATCAGAACGCAGATCAGAGTACATATGGCATCTTTGTCAAATTCCTCCCAAAATCTCCCCCGGTGGACACGGTCCCTCGACCGCATCCAACTCGCCGGCGAGCCGTAGAGAGCATTCAAAGACAATCCACATTTGTTCTCTCGTGTTCAACAGGAGCTGAAGCCGGGAGGTCAGGCAGGAGCCAGCTAGGAGTCCCAAGCGAGTTTTTTGAGGTCAATCAGAAATATACCACGGAGTATGGTACAAAATCTTGCTGAGAACTGCATGTACGAATACTCTATCTAAAATATCCGTGTCTATTTAGTGCAGAAAAACATTAGCTTCATTATTTTTGGGCAAGATATGAAGGAAAGGAGCGCGTCGTTTCGAAAAGCTGACGAGACGAAAGCTTCTTGACGGACTTGTATCACCCATGCTCTTTTGAACCATTGAGAGTCTGCTCAACCCAGGCATCTTAGGTTCGCAGGTTCTTCACCAAGGACGTTTCGCATTCAGCATCAACGCAGCATCTCAAAAGGCACCATCATGCACCTCGTGGGAGCTACTGAGTTTCCCGATTCTTTGAAAAAACAACATTTCGATGCAACAAACGAATCTGTCGAATTCTGTGGGGTCAAGCGTGTTAGAATTGAGTTGCAAGGGGAAGATGAAGGCAACGAACTACGGGACGTAGCGGAAGATTCCTCTCAACCCACCTCATCAGCGGCCAGCTCGCAGGACGCTGCACCCGCCGATATATTAGCACCCACGTCACCCTCGTCACAGTCCCTCGGACCAGGCGCAAATGCTATTCAAGTCGCTGCCTCTGAGGCTGCTGCCGTCCCAGCAACAATGCCAAGTCCGAAACGAGGCACCAAAAGATTGCGCTCATCGACGGGAGGGCAAGTAACAATACACTCCGATCAAGCCTACGACTCAGACAACTCCCAATCAGTGCGACGGTCTCAACGGATCAAGACGAAACCTCCGGATAAAGTCATGACCCCCGCTCGCAAACAACCCAGCAGATCCAAGGGCAAAAAGGTCGAGAAGGATTTGGTTGCGACTGAAAGGGAAAAGGATGTTCATGAAGTTGGCGTTAAAAATAAAGGGAAACGGAAGCGTGCTGGAAAGGAGCAATCGAAAAAGGGTGATGAGGCTGAAAGTGAGAATGTGTGGAGTGTCGAAGCGCTTTTGGAAAATCGAGATTCGGTGGTTGGGGAAGTGTCTTATCAGGTGAGGGCCATGACTTTGTCGCCTCTTTCCTTGGGATACCAGGGTGCGATATTAGGGCTGTTTCATAGCATATTCTTCATCCTCACTCACTGGTACCTCCCTTTTTCTTCTTTGTTCCTCACTTGACCATGATCATCTGAACACCAGGATCTTTTCAACGGCGATGTCCTGCTCACTCACTTTACACCTGCTGAACGCGCGGAGCTCCTCGACCTTCTGCCGAAAGGCGACCAAGAGGGCCTTGGGCGTCTTTTGTGCCCCTCCTCTTCTTCCTCATCCTCATCGCCCTCAAGCGATATCCCCACTACCACCACAGACCCCCAATCGTCCACCTTACCTACTGCAGACCCTCAAGCCTTAGACACGACAAACGAAGAGGAACAGATCAACGAGCTTGACGAATCAGTACAAAAGACAAAATTGGATACCTGGTTCCGAATACATTATGACTTGAAGGAAAATTTCCAAGAGTATCAAGAGGATTTGATGGACGGGATGTACGAGCCAAAAACGCAGGCTAGACTCATTCGAAATATGGATATAATCGCAATGCAGTATGATGCCTTTAAGGTGAGTGAATGGGAGATATGTCTCGTTGTGCTTTTTTTTTTCACCCAACAGAACTCGTTGAGGAGTGGAGGTTGAGGAAGAGGGAAAGGGAGGTCGAGTTTCTTGTATGTTGCATGGTGTTTTGACTCGTTTTTGTGGCTTGGCCTACAGGATGAGCAATTTGAGGAAGTTTGGGGCGACCTCATCGAAGCAGAAGCACCAAAGAATTCAGCAGCGTACGTTTTCCTTCTTCAAATCTTTTCGGAACTTCCTGTTTGCCCTTCCCCCACCTTATGATGATAAGGTCGTGTCCTTACTTGTGCATGTTCTCATTTTTCATTGAATTCGCGAACTGCTGCTCCTTTCGGGGTACGGCCACTCGCCACCATTCTCCAATCCCCACCAGCAAACCAGCCGATTTCTCGTTGCCGGAGTTGGTTATGGGAAAGCAAATACTTGTGGGTGATGCACTTGTGTATCGGCGGACTTTCGCTCATTTTTGCACTGTTGAAAAACGTTTAGACGTGAGTATATCTTGTGTATGAGCATTCTTTCTGCTCTCCTCTCCCCAGAATGTCTGTTCTATCCGAAGACAACACAAAATACCACTTCCATCTCGCATCTCAATATGGACCAATTTCTTACATGATCTCTTCCTGCCTACTCAAAACTCACTCACTCTTCACACACACACACACACACACACCCCACTTTCCAAAAACAGATAACATCGATCAACGGAGCTGGTCAGTTAACAGTGCGGTATCCCATTGATTCCGAAGGTGACGACGAAGAACCATACGAACTGGTCCTTGAAAACGTGACGGCACCGATGCAACTGGAGAGGTGGATTTTGGACTTGGACGGACGGGTGCCTAAGGAGAGCAGGCCAAATGGAAATGCATGGAAGGTGAGGGGGAAAGAAAAAAACGTCGTTTGGATTTTGTTTGCACATTTTCTGGAGCGACCCAACTCTAATTACTCCTTATCCATTGACAAACAAAAAAAACCAAGTCCATCTCTCTTGTCCGAGGCGGCCAAGATCCGCGCACTCTATTCGTCGTTCGTTCTGGTTTCTTCGATCGAACGTTAGGGCTTCAGGCCGCTGATGCGTTACAGGTGCGGGCGGAGCAGAAGCGGAATGCAAAGCCAAGGAAGGGAGCGAAAAAGAAGAAATAGTGACTAGTGACTACAGTCGTGTGGAGGTAAACTACTTGCGTATTGTTTTGTCGTCATTCCTTTCTGAAATATATCCCCAGCCGTCGTCCATGCAGTTAAGGAGCAAAAGAAGTGCACAAACCCTCGCGCAAAATCTTCCCTTAGTACATTGAGCGTGATGGAGCCTGGGATATAGACCTTTCTGCTCGTGCGATTTGCTATATCCGCCAATCTCGCATTTATACCGCATCCTGTGCGCAACTTCCATCACTTCTTTCTTCCACTTATGAGTTCGGCTGAGTTGTGTCCTAAATTGCGACCTGACGCTTGTCCTCACAGTTCAGTTGAGATATGAACAGGGAAGAAACTTGGCATTTTGCTACTTGTAGTGCGAGGAGTATGAATGGACAAATGCCGTACATTGGGAGTCCAAAACATCGATCAAAAAGATAAAAAAAGTAAAGAAAAATAATATACTTGATGTATTTACAAAATATGTGCAAAAGGACATAACAGAGTCATGTGCAATTCGGAAAAGTGTGCATCAAAAAAGCAATAAGCAAAATGTAGGATCTGGAAAAGGAAGGTTGGAATCGCGTGAACCGAACACCATAGCAAAAGAAGTCAGAACGAAAAATCAGGTTTTGGGGGGAGGACACATGGAGCCAGAGGTGTCTGCCGTGCTCGTTAAACGATTTTCTCGGGATCCAATGGCCCGCCCTGCTTGCGTTGCTTGATTCGGCGACTTCTTCGCAGACCATCGGCGGTAGGATCATCGTCATCACTTTCCATACAATCCCTTTTCTTCGGCGTCTTCGACATCACCCTCGCCGAAGTCACTTGGGGTGCGGAAGACAGCCTGAGGCCCGCGGATGATTGTTGTACCGGTGAGGCAACTTGTCCGAGGCGTGCAGATAGATGCAAAGATTCCGATGGAAGTGTGGCCTTCAAATCAGAAGCCCTACCGCCAATGACTGCAGCTGACATCGAGACTTGTGAGGTGCCTTCTCCCGTATGCTGTTCCCTTGATTTTGAGCCACCACACTCCCCTTCTCTTGTTGCTGCACGGAGTTTGTTCTTGGATACTAATACCACTACTTCCCATCTCCCCGTTGGCGGCCTCTTGCCTTCCTTGGATATCTTCTTCTTTGAAAGCCGTATGTTGCAGGAGCGTTGGGATGAATGCTTACTCGGGGCATCAGGGATGAAGGGACCCGGCACAGAACTTGCCACAGTAGCAGATTTGTGAGGTGGGGTTCGAGCAGGAGCTGCTGTGGCGTCTTTTCCTTCATTCCGGGACCATTTGGTTTCGTCTGTTTCCAACGCACCGTGATCGCCTTCTTCTTTTACTGTGCAGTATTCGTCCTTGATTTTCGGGTCCCCGACCAATTTCCCCTTTGATGATCCCCGCAATTCATTTGAATTTAGCCCGCTGTTTTGCCCCTCGGTGAGTCCGTCCTGATGTGATATGTTGTTGTTGGGCTTACCCGATGCCGTAGAAAACAAGGAACCTGAGATAGAGTCTGAGCTGATACCGGCCGCGGGAGGTAAGATTCGCGTGGAGACTTGGGAGGCGCCTTCTCCTATATCATCCAACTCCGAACGACTGTGTTCGCCTTCAGTGCGTTTCACGTGTCCCGATCCCCCTTTGTCCTTGGATGGTACCAGCGCAGCCGTCGTCCCGTTCGATGATCCGTCCGCTTTCTTCGCTCTCTTGTTCTTTATTTGCTGTTTGCTGAAATTCCGCGGTAAATGAGGAATTCATTTTCACAGAGGTGGATTGAATAAACGATTTAACATGTAATCACAACCAATAAGAGAGCAATCCACACCTCTGAATTTCCTCGACTAGCGCTTTGATTTTCGTCGTATATATGGGCAGATCTGCACTCCATGTTGTTCGTTCATCGTAAGAGACCTGGGTCGCCTTTCGGTTCCAATGGATGAGCGTTACCATTTCTAAAGTGGTCTGCTTAAGTTCGACGATAATGTCACCACCTTCCGGTTTTATCGTTTTCAACTGCTGTTCAGCCTTCTTCATCTTCTCTTCGAGGGTCTCCATGTTCCTTTTGCACAAGTGAATTTGCACCTCCAGGTCCAAAATCTCATCGCTCAGCTTTCGCACCGTTTCCCAAAGTTCCGGTGTGAGCTGCTTGAATAAAAGCTCTCGCTCTCGTTTCTCCGTCTCCTTTTTCCCGTCGAGCTGTCCTTTTAAAGCGCGTAGCGTGGTGGCTTCCCTGTCCAGGTCCCCCTTGAATTGCGCCAAGTCGTGTCGAAGTTTGTCGCGATTTTCTTTGAGTTTGAGATGGTGTTGGTAGGCCTCAACCAGTGCCTGGTGATGGCGTCGGAAGGTTTCGTATTCATCAGTGACCGCTTCGAGGTCGCGGTGAGGAACGGGGCAACTGATCTCGTCGAAGGGCTGGGGTTCGCTTGGGAGGAGACCGCAATTCAACACTTGCTGTGTGCCTTCTACCAATCCGTAAATATCCTGCTCGATTTTGATGAAACCATCGAGTTCTGCTTTAGCGACCTCCGACGGTTGCTCAATGACAGCGACCTTCTCCTTGACCAGTCCCTCGAGTTGTGCGATGCATTCGAGCGCCTCGGCGATTGTTTGGTCATTGCTGGTCGTGGACGGCTGGTGGGTGGTGCCGATCATTGGAATGGTGTTTGGAATGCAGGCAGATGAGTGGTGTGCTACATGACTTGAAAGTGTGCTACATGAAACAAAGGAACTAAGAAATGGTGATGGACGCCCAAGATGAGGAGGGCACACCGTACCTACGTCACGTATAATCTTCTGTCTCTGTTTTTATTCGTTTTGTTTTAATTCTGTACAGTCTCCCTGCTCTTACATAAAAGTCAACAGGGCGAAAAGCCTTACGACCAAAGTGATCTCCTCCTCCTCCTCGGCAGGGATGCCCATTCTGAGCAGGATTCTGAGATAGAGTCTGGTCTTCACCAAGCTCACGCCTTTCAATCAAGTCCGCACGATTGGACAAGTTCATCAGACTCTTCGGAATGCACGTCTCGACCTTTCCAATACTACATATTGTACTTTCAGCGTCCTGCGCACCCTGTCCCACGATGGGTTGCTCGAAAAGGGATACTCCCATGCCTGGTTTCCTGTGTTCCCTTAGTCCTCTGTTTCAATATCCAAATCCCCGGTCCTGATAAGGAAGGGAAGACGGGGAAAGAAGCTTAAGATGTGTGATTCTGGAAAAACGTAGTGAAGGAAAGAGATTATCATGGTCGGAGGTCGCGGACAGGTTGCCGTGCTCAAATAATCAGAACTTTTCGATCATCAAACATAGCTTTATGATGAGGACTGGCGAGGAAATCTGTTCAGTGCAGCAAATGTAACGAAAAAGAGCAACATCGAATTTTTGTTTGACAGCTGTTCGACTCCGATTCCATTCGCAATAGGAGTGTAGTGAGTGTGTCCTCCCACTTCGAACTCTGCTCTCTTTTCTCACTTGATATGATAAGCGTACATGGCAGTAAGACAAAAAAGCGAGCATTATCTTTCCTCAAGCATGTGGGGAGTGTATGAAAGATGACCTGCGTTTGACTTCAACTTCGTAACTTCAAGTAACTTGGTAACGCTGCCAGAATTGTGGGCGGAGTTCCATTTCCTTCTCCCTTTTTTGTGCGACTTCCCCAGCAGAACCAAATTCAGATGCAAAAAACACCTGAGTTTCCTGCCGAAAATTCTGAAGTTGGTTGCTCCAATATTGACGAACTAAACGTTGCAGCAACGTTAAAATGGCTTGGCGTCTGGCTAGGTGTGCAGATATTGGGGTGATGAAGTCAATCTGTTTTCCTTATGGTTCGTTCCCATCCATACATAAGAGTGTACCCTCCCCTTTTCATCAGAGTTGATCAATCAATTCTGTTAGATATGCGTCGTCACGGTGATATACACAGCCCTCTCATAGACCGTCTCGGGGAGGTCTGGTTTTGAGACCATGCTTTCCTTTTGAGCAGTCAAATCCTTCCCACTCCTTTAACGTGGGTTAAACTCTCCCATTCTCTCCCACATTTCTCTCCCCAATCCCTGTCCCACCTCGAGCGGAGTTGATCTTCAAAGCCCCTTCTCCTTTTGGGAAGTCACCTCTTTTGTGCAACGCAACCTCTCCCAGCAAGCCAAACCTTTGGCACACCACACCACACAAACGGTGACAACAAAAGAGACCTGAAGAGCGCTCACGGACGGCGCGGTGACCTCACCTTTGTCGTAACAAGATGGCGTCGTCGTCAACAACTGTACATTCGAAGGCTTCAGATTCCCCCTCCACCCCTCCGGACCAAAAATCTCTTCTTTCCGCCGTTGCACAGCAGGAGGACCCTCCCCGCCCTTCCATGTCCAGTTTTGCCAGAGATACACTGGGCTACTTAGAAACATCCATAACCCACCTTCACGAAGACGGGGAAAATGCAGCCAAACCAGCTGGCACCAGTGCGGAAAACCAAATCTCAACATCCACCAGCGCGGTAAAGAAAGAGTCAGCCTCCCTTTCCCCGGAGACGAGTTCTTCCCCAAAGTCCGCAGAGGTGGAAGTCGCCGTTCAATTCAACGATGCGTTGGACGGGATTACGAGCGAGGATGATATGGCTAAAATGCTTGAGGAGGAGGCCATCTGGGGGTTAGAAGGCAGTGTAAAGGGTGCGAACGAGATCGCCGTGAAGAGGATTGGATCAAAGATAGTGTATCTGTTGTATGATGACGATGAACGGTTATTTGATGAGGTTGTCGATTTCAAGCGCAGCAATCCGACGGCTGGATTGCAGCAGGCCTTGCAAGAGTTTTGTAAGTCTGGAACACGTCCCATCCACGGTGTTGACTATCATTCACATTTTTTTGCCTGCCTTAACGATGGAATCTTTGACTCCCCACTATGATTCCAGGCCCGAAACCCAAAGGAGACGCCATTGCCCGCATTGTATATTCAGATCACACCACATACTGGGACGCCATCCTAAAATACGACTGCAGCCTGGACGGCAAGACCGACGAAGAAAGGCTCCAGAAGCGACGGGCGCGCCTGGCTTTTGAACTCGAACTTCTTGAGCGTAACGTTTTCATCGTCCGTGAACAGGCACCCGACACTTTCAAGAGATCCGAGAATGCGCGTTACGTGAAGGTTATGGTGCCCTTTGATACGTTGGCAAGTGAGGCGGAGCGGTTGCGAATGAGGTTCCCATGCAGGGTGAGTACCATTGATCAGACCATTGGTCGACCTTTTTGGTTTGTTTCTTGCTGTCCGTTGGTTTCCGTTCTTGCATGCACGATGCTCATCTGCTTTTATCTGCTTTCCCCCCCTACAACAGCAACGGCGATTTGTCCATGTCAAAAATCGTGTAAACGAGGTTTTCAAACAAATCAAATCCGGTCGTCGCGTTCGTAGGTCCGCAATCATGAGTCCTACCACACGGGACGTGGTGTCCGACATGAAATCCGATGGCCCTGCCTCACCCGACGCTTCCGGAAACCAACAGCAACAAAAGGTGGTCACCATCGGCGGCATGCAAGTCCAAGTCGACGACGACGAAGTCCTCGAAGCCAGCTCCTACCGCGAAGGCAGCGACGGAACACTCTGGAACAGCTTCTTGTACATGATGGCCATCGTGCCCAAATCCATCAAAGTCGACACCGCACTCTTCCAAAAGAAGTACCTCTCCGATTTCCGCGGTGGAAATGGTCCCGTCACCCAAGTCCAAACCAAATTCTTTTCAACAAGAAACAGGAACTTGATTGTATGGCACATCGTCAACAGATGCAAAATCAAGGGTTTCATGAATAAGAACGGCAGTTTGGGGTGGAGAGACTTGAAAAGCGCCAACATCTACACAGAGTTTTACGCCGTACATGATGGGCCCCACAAGTACAAGACCGACGCGGAAGTGAAAGCAGCCGAGGAAGCGCTTGCGGCGGCGGCGGATAACAAGGATGGGGAGGTTGTCACCGGCACCGCGACGGCGTCCCGATCCATGGGAAAGAGCCCGTCGTTTTTGTGGGGGGGTAACGCGACCACCAAACAACGACCACCAAATTTGAGAGCCTTTTTATACCATACTTGGACCGCACCACACACATTCAATCTGGGGAAACTGTTGGCTGCCCAGCCGTTGAGGGAGATCAAGGAGTACTTTGGGGAGAAGATTGCGTTTTACTTTGCGTGGTTAGGTAAGTTCCGAGCGTCTGAGCTTTATGACGATTTACACCCGACAGTGTGCATCTTTTGGGAATTTTTTTTGACCATTTAAAACTATGCAGGCTTTTACACTCTTTGGTGCTGGTTCGCCGCCATCGTCGGTTTGGCTGTCTTCATCTATGGATGCGTTTACGCTGCGACAAGACCCAATGCCTCATTCGAACAAAAGCTTTTCTTTGTTTTTGATAATGTGTTGACGGCACCTTTCGCAT
Organism: Quaeritorhiza haematococci; assembly: GCA_027596845.1. Classification (NCBI taxonomy): domain Eukaryota; kingdom Fungi; phylum Chytridiomycota; class Chytridiomycetes; family Quaeritorhizaceae; genus Quaeritorhiza; species Quaeritorhiza haematococci. Next base: position 9,445 of record JADGJF010000318.1, on the reverse strand, counting down.
TGTTCATGAGTGTTTGGTGAGTGTCTGGATCTGTAGGCATCGTGATGTTATCGTGGAGTGGATATCATAATTGGAAGGGCTTACCCATCATTTCCCACTTTCTCAATTATAAAGGGCGGCCCTTTTCCTTGAATTCTGGAAACGTCAACAAACAGTCCTTCAAGTCGTCTGGAATGTGACAGATCTTCGACGTGAGGTAAGTCGTAAATCGTGAATTCTAATCTCAATACTGATGTTTCCGTCGCCCTACAGTCACCATTGCTGACTCTTGCGACATTTTCCGGCATTTTCGTCGTGAATAGGAATATCGCCGCCCCGAATGGTACGGCACCGCCATCCGCACAAGTCCCATCACAGGAAAACGCGAGCCGTACTTCCCAAACAGGCAAAAAATCCCGTTGCGGTTTACGACTTCGGTTGTTGTGTTTTTCTCGGTAAGGAAAAGCAACCATTGGCAAACGAAACATGAAATCGAACGCATTTCCTTGGTTGGGAGCTGGTATTCTTTTCTGTCCAGACTTCCGTGGTTAACTTCGGTACTACCTCCATTCGCTTCCCACCACCCACCACCCACCCCCACAATCGTCATTGTGCACAGCTTCTTGTCATGGTGTTCTTCCAAGCAGTCGTCGTCGTCTACCAAGCATGGGGTCGCAATACCGCCAACGCATACATCAGCTCAACAACGAGTGCCATTTTGTCGTTGCTCAATATGTTGATTTTGACGCCGGTATGTCTATTAGGAGTTTTGGATCTCATCTAGTACAAACCGGACTCTCAAATTTCCGTTCACCTGCTCACTTTTGCTTTCGCCACCGTCCCATCGACATCCCGTCCAATAGCTCTATGTTTACATCGCGCGACTGCTGAACGATGCTGAAAACTATCGATCGGAAGTGCGATACGAAGGTATGGGGTATCAGCGGCGCATTTATGCTCTTCTCGCACTCGCTCTATCGTACGCAATGTGCCCTATAACACCAAGGACTCACTTCGTATTCAAAATACACGCAATACACACGCGACGCTTCAGATTCCTTGATCGTCAAGAACTTCCTACTCTACTTCGTCATCTCGTACTCACCCCTCTTCTATATCGGTGTCATCAAAGAATGGATCAAGAGTACCGGCATTTTCAACCCGACTGATTTCAGTTGAGTGACTGCGACCTTTTGCATCCATTGCGAGATGGATATGTTGAGTTGATCTTGATTTCGCAGCACGTTTTGATACTGACAGCTGATCGTTTTCGTTGTGCGCAATGTATAGGCCGACCTTTCAAAGAATCCTGCGGGTTCGGCAATGGAGAAGGTTGCCTCGCTGAACTCACAATGCAAATGATGATCATCTTTGTGGGGTTGCAGTTTTCAAACCAGTTCATGGAGCTCGTGATTCCGTAAGTAACTATGAAACAACTGCACACCGAATCCCTCCCCCTTCCAAATGCCGCCGCCAAATGTTCGCTCTTTTCTCTCTTCGCAGCATTTGCTTGATGAAAATTTCTGACTGAAGCCTCAATGGTGTTTGTTCAACCTTCTAGGTTCGTCATGAAATATGTCGCCCGTATGCTCTCGTTCGGCGACAAGTCCCTCCTTCTAAACGCCTCTCTTGCCGAGGAGTCCCAAGACAAAGACAAAAAGAAGGAAAAGGAGAAAGACAAAGACAAAGACAAGAAAAAGAACAAAAATGGCGACACCAAACCTCGCAGTGCCAAGGCGAAGCTGAAAGGAAAGGCAGGCCTTCCACTAGAAACGCCGCAGTATATTAGAGATGATCTGTTGGATCCGTATGTTCAACAGGGAGATTATAATTCCAAGGGTAAGTGTAAATGGGTGAGGAGAGGCGCTTTCATGCTCTGGTCATTTTCCTTTCTGTGGTTTTTGAAAAAGAGGGGTAGACAATCTGTGCGTCTCCTAACTCACGGTCTTTCCCTTTTCTGCGATGTGATTCCCGCGTTGCATCAACATATTCCCAGCAATCCAATTCGGTTTCCTCACCATGTTCAGTTGCGCATTTCCCCTCGCCCCCGTGTTTGCCCTTATCAACAATCTGTCTGAAATCCGAGTCGGTGAGTCCTTTCATAAATAATGATTTTGGCCGTGTGTGAGATTCGAGATGGTTTTGCAGGCGGTGTGGATTGTGCTAAAAATGCGCCTTCTTGTCTGTGTGGAAACATAGATTCTTATAGAATTCTTGCTCAGCATCAAAGGCCTTTCGCAATACGAGGTAAGCCTTTCCTGCGTCCCGCGTCACTTGCACTTCGCATCCACGCCCAAATAATCCCTGCCGTGAACGTCCAACACCCCAAACTAACCTCAACTTCCATTCCTTACTTTCGCCCCAAATTTCTTTTCCCAAAGCCAAAAATATCGGTCTGTGGGAATCCATACTCCGCTATGTCGTCAACATCTCAGTGATCACCAACGCCCTTATCATAGCCTTCAGCAGCTCATGGTTCAGGCGGAACGTGTTGGCGCGGTTCCCACCGGAGAATGAGTTGGGAGTGCAGTTAGCTTTTGTTTTGTTGTTTGAGGTGAGTTCGAGTGAAATGTGCTTTTCTTGTGGTGACGGGGAAACAGAGATGGGGAAACCAACGACGGTTGCCAAGATATGGCATCGACTGAACAACTGCTACCGACATCCCCACTCATTATGAACTTGTACATGATCAAACCCAATCCCGCAGAACACCGTAATCCTCATCAAATGGTTCATCTCGGTCATCGTTCCCGACGTTCCCGTCAAAATCGCGCAAACAATCCTTCGAGAGCAATATTTGAACCGGTTAGAGAACGGGGAGGAATACGATGATCCGGAGGGGGCTGAGTTGGAGCTGGATATAGGGCCGAGGGGATGTTTTGGAAGGTGTTTTTGATGATGCGGACTTAGAGGGAAGGGTGTATTGGGCATACACAGGACGGAAGTTTGGTTTTCTTTTTTCCGTGAGGAAACAGACTCGAATTGTCGATAGATACCGTAGTATATAGTTAAGAGCGACATAAACCATAAGACATTGAAGGAATGTAAGGAGAAAACGCGTTGTCATCCAAGAGGTGCGCGTTTTTAGATCCTTTTCCTCCACATACAACTCTCCACGAAAATGTTTGAATTTGGTATTCACCGCATGATAAACATCTCGTCCCCGCCGCCTTCGTCAATCGCCCAAACGATCGTTCGAGAGCAATGTCTCAACCGGTTAACCGGCGGTTAACCGGAGAGAATACGATGACCTGGAAGGAGCGGAGTTAAAACTCGATAGTCTCAAGAGGGTGTTTTGAGAGGTATTTTTGATGTTCCGGTTTGTTTTTCTTTCTTACACGAATGGGGTGCAAATTCGAAATCAGTCAGGTGTGTTTATGCAGATTGTAAGTAGTATAGTAGTTAAGTAAGATCTATAACACCTCCGGGTGGACGTCTCCGGGGACTTTGCGGAATCTCTGGCACGGTGTACAGGGTTGCTAACTTTTCAGTCGCCAAAATGGTTCTGGGACAACACAGTAAATTGGTAGGGTGTGGGGTGTCTGTTACAGTGGTGGAATCTGGTAGTTTTGGTACGGTGGGTGTGGTCGGTGGCTTGGTTGTGTTCGGTAACTTGGTTGATTTGGGGTGTGGGTATGGGTGGGTGTTTCGGGTTGGGTGTCGGTGACTTGGTGGGTGTGGGTAGGGATGGGTGAGTTGGTTGGGTGTGGGTGTGTTGGTGTGTTGGTGACTCGGTTGTGTCTGGTGTGTGTGTGTGTGTGTGGGTGACTTGGTTGGGTGTGGTTGGGCGGATGTTGTTTAATGCGTTCCCGTGTAAATCCAATAACTCTTTTACGGGGTGTGTTTTGTGCGCCACGGTAGATATCTGGGTGTTGGTGAACGTTGGTGGTGGCTTGGTTGGGGTAGGTGGGTTGGTTGGGTGTTGGTCGCTTGGTTGGGTGTTGGTGGTTTGGTTGTGTGTGGGTAGCTGCCTGGACAGCAACGGTGGGGTGTTTATGGTTTCCGTGCCCTAAGATTGTGTGTTGGTGGCTTGGTTCCTGATAGCAATGGTAACGTTTTCCATGCCCTTCGGTTACACCGATTGGTGACTAATGATGATGGCAAGCGAGAGATGCCGGAGAGAGGTGAGTCCTTGACCAGAGTTGCGGTAGCGTGCAGCGTTCTTTTCCGTTGGTTCTTCTTGAATTAATGACTCCTCTACGTAGAACGATCGCTACTCAAACCGACCTGGTCGTCTTGAATGCTTCGCTGGTGCTCGATGAATCGGGGACTGTGAAGGAGTTGGACAGGGTCGCGAACCGGGTGCCTGATGACAGGGTGGGGGAGGAAGTGGGGGTGGGTGACGTGGTGAATGGGGGTGAGAGTGGTAGTAATGGAGGCGGTGTTGGAAGTGGAGGTGATGTTGGAAGTGGAGATGGTGTTGGAAGTGGAGACGGTGTTGGAAGTGTAGGTGGGGTTGATGAAGGTCTCGAACAAGGTGATCTGGGTTCGGGTGAACACGGAGTCAGCGAACAAGAGAAGGAGCTTGCCGCGAAGGGCTACTGCATCCTTAAACTCCGCGCGCAATTCATCGACACCATCCGTCAACGGGACCCCTCAATGTTTTCCTGGGACTACGAACGATTCCTCGACGACAACGAGGGGCTGTGTTTGCTAGCGTTCCTTGAGGTCGGAGTGAAGGATGTTTTGCGCACTGTGCCGAGTTTGTTAAAGGAGAAGGAGACCCAGGAACATGGTGTGTGGGATCGACTTCGCTTGCTGGTGACTAGGGCACGGGGACTGGCGACAGGCAGCAGTCTCAAGCGCGTCGGATCTGAACTCGCGAGTTCAACCAACAGAAGAGCAAGATTAGAAGAGTAGCTAGCAAAGAGTCATACCAACTGATTGTAACCAGAGTCACGCAAGAAAAAGTAAACACATCAAACAGTTGCTGCAGACTGGTGTCTAGGTGTTGCTGTCCAGACAGCAACCAGAGTCACACAACAGCCAACACCTTTCTTTTTGTTTTTCTTCTGATGACACCGGCGCGGGTCAACGTTTTTTTTGGTGATTTGGACAGCTGAATGTAATGAAAAAGCGATGTACCAGTATTATTTCACGTGAATAGTTGGCTTGGGGTAGTCAAGGGGTCAAGGGCATTGAGTTCAAGATATTCACGATTTTAAGTTTAAAAAAAATATTTTTTTCAAAGAGCTATAGCGCCGCTGTGTTTCGTTTTGGAGCAGCATCCCGGACTGAGATTCGTTCCGGACCGGTCACGACTACGTACCCCATAGAGAATTCGTGCTCGGGTTGCGTGAGTCGTTTAGTCTAGTTTTATATTAGATCTTATTGTTTCGATTCCTCGCGAGCCAAGAGGATCGCTTACACTTCTTTCCCTCTATCTCCACCACACATTACTTATGTTTTTGCGCCCCTTTTTCGAACACGAGAAAACGCCCTAACTTTAACGAATTTGTCTTCACCAAACTCGAACACCCTTGTGTAACCTTCACCGCCAAAACCGAATCCAAAAATGGAAACTTTCGAGACTCAGCAATTACTTCGCGTTAACAGGATATACCCTGAACGAAAAAATCCCCCGTTTTTTTCTAACACACAGAATCATCAAAACAGACGACAAAATCTAGCATTGTATCTCTAGAACTTTGTACAATCTATCTATCTGTATTTTCCAACTTATTGAAACTTTGGAAAAAATACATCAAGAGTCGATCGAAGTCTGTCACAGCGCCTACAGAGAGACTTCGATTTGCTGAGGTATTGAACTTTTCCTCAACAGGGATATTGATTACATATACATACTTCACATACTGTGATATTTGATCCCGACGATTGCACTGGAGTTTGACAAATTGAGAAAAAGGGAACAGGAAAAAAATGGAACTGAAGTGGCAGGTGTTTTGCAAGCGCTGATGAAAGATCATGAAAGTTAAGATCGATTCCGCAAAGTTGCATGTTTTGAAGCCGCTGATTGGCGTTTATGATAACGACGAAACATTTCTCTTCTCGCAACAGATGCTCCGTGGTCATCCTATGTGCGGATAGTTTAAACCGTGAAATTCTTGTTGCTATTGCCGATCGCAGTCCTTCAACAAACCCACACATTTCCCACGGTAAACGTAGTTTGGAGTCCTCCAATCAGCGTCAATCATCACCAGTAAAGCAAGGGGGAAAACATTGCTAAGCCAAATAAATTGATAAACAAAATAAGAAAGTATGTTTCTTAACCCATTTAATCGTCGGTTCTGCTCTGGATTGACTTAACACTGCTACACACTCATTGCATTCTGACGCAAACTCGTTGGCCTACAAGCCCACGTCGCTATGCACCTTCAGTTCGTAATCGGGCTTGTTCTTTTGTGCGCCGGCGTCTCGGTCGCTTATGTTGAATACCTTGACGACCATGACATGAAGTGCACGTTGGCAGAACAGTACTTTGAAAACCCTGGATGCACAGGTGAGCCTTAAGCTTGCGGGTGACTTCTCGTCAGCAATAATGCGATTTGGAGCTTTCACATATCATCACATGTGCCATTTGTATTTTTCCCTGAACCGAACACTGATTATACCTGTTTCTTGCGTTCAACGTCTTCCCACGTCTCGCTTCTCCGGGCTTGCCTCTCCCTTGTCTCTTGGGGTATTCGTCACGATGTTCACGATTTCCAGGAAAATTGATGGCCCTCAGGACCTCCACAACCACCGGTTACTGTATTTCAGGGACGCAAAGGAACTGCACAGATGCGGCTCCATTCACAACATTCATCAATGGTGCGCTCTCAAGTCGGTACGTCCGCTTCACAAACGTGACTGGGTTTCAAGCAGTCAACAATTCACTATCCGCCGATGTATACATTGTCTCGACGGTTCATCCGGGCACGAGTTGTCCAATTGATGATGTGGAGCATGGGTACGCTCTCCTCGCTAATGGAACTTGTAGAACTGTGGATGGGGTAACGAGTCGACATTCATGTGTTAATGGTAAGGGCGTTGCCCTTTTTTTCTGAAATGTACCATTGATGTGGTTGGTTTCTACCCGCTTTTTCTTTTTCTCATGAGCGTTTTATTGCTCTTTTTCTTTGCAGGTACCGCTGTGCAGGAGGAGTGCATGGACCCTAAATGCGAGAAGTGCATTGTTTCCAAACGAGTAAACTCCTCAAAATGCGAATACACCGGTAACTTTCTTTCAGTTTCGACAATGTGCATCGGTAGCCTCAACATGACCAGAAGTGGTAGTGGCGCCTCGTCAATCCTTCAACAGGTTCATCGAGTTCCTTTACTGGTTTTGCTTTATGTTATTGTAGGTTTCTCTCCATGTAGAAGCTTTGTGTTTGTGTAAAGTCATAGATGCGGGATCGTGTTGAGAGCGATCTAATGTCTTTCCAGAGGCGTTTGGGGGCTTTGTTCTTCTCTGTGCTAAGCAATATTCGATGTTTTTGACATACAGATCACTATCCTTACATGTACAGTGACTATCGATGTCCTTGATTGTGTAAATTTAATGATTAGATCGGAGGTTAACATCCAAACCGTTGCTGAAGTGGAAGCTGATTCGACGGTAAGTTACCAATTGGTTTGAGGTTTGGATTTGTTTGGTATCAACGTGGTTAACGTAACCTAACGGCAACGGACATAAAACGTATGTTCTGCTTATGTTCATTAACGGTATCCCGAACAGTATCGTTATTCACTCTTTCCTAGATTTCATCCACTGTTTGGGCAGCTGTCCTCCGAGATCTCACATTTTCCTTTCATTACCAAGCCGCAGTCAGAACCCAAGTGCTCCACACCCAAATCAGACGACTGTCGGTTCCCTTTCCATCTCCATATATCCACGACGGCTTTGTCTTTTCAATTGCTTCTATTCCTCATTAATCAGGCTTTTTCATTCTTTCGTTAAGTTCGCCGTGATCCATCCGTCACTTCTCTTCGGATCCGAGGAGATACCGAATCACAAACGCATACTCCATGGCTGAGTCTCTGAGGTAATCATACCGACCTGACGATCCAAAGTGTCCGGCGCCCATTTTGCAGTCCATCAGCACCACCTTGATATTTTTGCCATAAGGAAGAGAGCGAAAGAAGGTACGTTAGATTCACGAGTACTAGTTACATTGCGTGTACAGGGCTGACATAAAACAGCTTGACGGCGGTTTAGGTTTGTGTGGTGGTGAAGACAGAACAAAGATTGGGGAGACTGAAACCATTACGTGTACGAACCTTTCCATCTGGGTCTTGACACCCACCGACGTTCAAGGCGCGAAGTTTTGCGCACCTATTTTGAATCAATGGAAATGTGGTCAAATTCCGTGCGTGGAGTCTTGAGGCACCTGTATCAAGGGCATAGAAAAGCATCGAAAGAACGCAACAGCTCCCGAAGAGTCCAACAACAAAAGGTCATATAACGCACCATTTGGCCGGTTCCCAGTACGCAACGCGCGGGTCCCACAACCCAGCCTTGATAAGCAAATGCGGAAACTAATACCGTAAAGAGTCAAAAGAGTAATAATCGGGGTTAGAAAGATTCAATTTCAGCTGCGTGCGCATTGTTTCTCCCTTCTAAAAAAACACCGCATGCAAACCAAACACACCTTTGGGACAGGCTTCACATTATCATACGGAGAGTACGAGAGCATGTAATCAAAGTAGTCGACTTCGTTCGGGTTGCCCCATTCTTCGTATTCGTTTACCTGTTGAAAACCCAAACAAAAAGGCGGAGCGTAGAAAAACGTCGTTAGCGACCCAAATCCGCAGGTTATGGTTTCGTGAAATACTGTGGAGCATATCCCGTGGTTTGCTTATACTCACCGTCAAGGGTATAGACGGGTCCATCACTGAAATCGGGTGATGGAGAAGAACGTTGTCAGGTTGAAAACGGAACAAGATACAGCATGGTTAGTTCGGAGTACACACACACAAAGAAAAAAAGGTGTCTGGTTCGACGAGTGCGGACACGATGGTGATTACGTACTGGTGTTAATCACATCAACGAAGGGGACTCCGGCTTTTTTATTCCCCCGAATAAGGTGGATGAGAGGTGGAAAAAGAAAATCAAGGAGATTGTAACCATTAGTCACCTCAACGACTCACAAGTGCAACGGCACCCCAACATACGCCTGCCACCTCTCTTCCATCATCTTCCCTCATTTCCTCCCACCCTCGTTCCTGTTTGCTCCTCCCTTCTTCGTTCCCTCCCAGCTGCAACCGGCCGAAACTTCTCGCCCCGTCTCTCCTTACCAATAGCAGCCCCACAGACGTCCGGTTTAATATTCAAGGTCGCACCGATCAACAGTCCTCCGGCCGAGCGTCCCTCAATCGCAATCTGTTCATGTGTCGTAATACCCTTCGCAATGAGTGTATCCGCCGCAGCAATGAAATCCGTGAAAGTGTTCCTCTTATGCTTAAATTTGCCGGCCTCGTACCTACGTCACAAAAAAAAACGGGGGGGGGCGTCATGGGCAAATGG
>JADGJF010000317.1:0-23844 GCA_027596845.1 Quaeritorhiza haematococci | reverse complement strand
GAGAAGAGGCAATGGAAGGGCTGGAGAAAGTGGACGGCAGAGAAGGTTGCCTGGGGCGAATGAAGCGTCTTCCGTTCACACAACTAACTTGAAATTACGTCTAAATCAACGTCAATTATGAACTTGAAAGGGACCGTGGGTGGACGGGGACTTTACGGAATGTTTCGAGAAGAGGTATGTTGTGCTCCAATGCATCAGATAACAGAAAATCAGACCTTTTGTCGTTGGGACCGCCCCCGTAATTGCAAACTGACATCTGGCCCATTTTTCGAATCCTATCGCGCTTCTAGTGTCCTGGTCGGCTTGCTACCATTCGTGTATCTCCTGATATTCGGAATCGTTGGCTACGTTCAATACCGACAATGGCTCTCCAAATTATCTGGTTACCTTCCCATATCTGTCGACCATCCCAATGATACGGCCTCTCACGGTCACTTTTTGAGCAACAGAGTGCGATCAAAGTTGGTCGATCGTGTGGTTTTCGCACTGGCGTTTGTGCAATTGATCGCGACGGCCGCGTACACTCTGATTTCTGTGAGGGCGGGATATCCATTGCTTTCCCTCTTGTTGGGGACTGCCTTGTGGGCCATCAGTTGGGTAAGATTTCAGCCTTTGAATGAAGTGTCCCTGGTTTTATTTAATTCAGCATACCGCTCTCTCAGAAAATCTCATCAGACTTGACATTCTCTCCCTGTTTTGACAGATTGGAGCAGCTCTTCTCCTCGTTCCGGTCGCTTTTTCTTTGATGGACATCCCAGTTGGCGGCAACTCCCCGAGACTTTTTGGGTACTTGAACGGATTTTACATCATAGCTACAGCTGCTAAATTGATAGAAGCTAGAACCGTGGCCCGTGTATCAGACGGGTTCTCGTGGATTTTCTTGGCCATCGTTTTGCAGGCCTTGACCGCGTTGGTCTGCCTTGGGTTGAACCTATACCAATGGTTGAAGAAGGCGAATGATGATGAGGGCCACGTACCTGGCGAGGTAGGTGATGACGAAGAATTGGATTTGGTGCTTCCACCTTTACCTTTTGGGGGGTGTTCAACTTGTTTCTTCTGGCGAATCTGACCAACTGAATTCATTACCTTTCTTCTGCTCTTGAAGCGCAAACCGTCTCCAGAACACCGATCCTCAGTCTTATCCCGCTTGTCGTTCTTATGGCTTGACCCCCTGATTCGTATGGGAAATGAAAGGCCGCTTGAAGCGGATGATTTGTGGGAACTTGCCGATGGTGACAAGTCTCACTCTTCCAATAAACAGTACCAGGAAGTCCAGTAAGTGCTCACTGTGTGTGCATTTCATCGCTTCAAATATGGAGGAATCGTTTCAGTTTTCTGATGAAATGTTGTTGTTCCACCTGAAAGACATAGATTCTCGAGTTTGTTCTTCCGCCTCGCATACGTCGTGCGATTCAACCTGGCCATCCAATTCACATTCGCCTTCACCTCCGCTTTCTTGGGATTCGCCGGTCCGATTTTCATGAACCGCATCCTCTTCTACATCGAATCTCCTGACCAGCCCCGTTCTGTCGCATGGGTGTACGTGGTGGGGCTCTTCTTCGTTTCCTTGATCAAAGCTGCCAGCGATGGTCAAATCTACTTCAACGGTCGGCGCGTTGGTACCCGCGTGCGTGCCATCCTCGTCGGAGAGATTTACAAAAAGTCTCTTAGACGGGCGAATGGCGCCGCGAGCGTTGACGACAGCGACGATGGGAACGGGGAACAATCGAGCCAGGCGGCGACGATGGGTAAAATCGTGACGCTCATGTCTGTCGATACCGAACGCATCCGGACGTTCGTCAGCTATTGTCATGTGATGATGCTTACGCCCTTGCAGATTATCATCGCTATTTCGGCCTTGCTTGTGGTTCTTGGCTGGCCTGCCGTCAGTGGGATGATCATTATGCTTCTGACTATTCCGGCCACCACGATTATTGGCAAGTGGACAGCTCGTGTGCAAACGAAGGTAGGCTTATCCCTTTTTTTGTGAAGGCGGGTTGCTGGATCTTTGACTCACTGGAACCATTGAACTTTCACAGCTTATGGACAGTACTGACAATCGTGTCAACATCATGAACGAGGTATGTTATTGAATGCGGCAAAAGCACTCGTCCGTCATGAGCGCCACCGAATGAAGATTGAGTATCTAAGAATCCTGTAATGTGAATTTAGGTTCTGAACGGCATCCGTATCATCAAATACTTCGCCTGGGAGCCGGAGTTCATCAAAAAGATCTTAGACGCTCGTAATGCGGAACTTCGCAACCTTATCCAGTACTATCTGACGGAGGCAGCTGGTGGGATTCTGTGGCACACCTCGCCTCTCTTGGTCGCTTGGGCCACGTTCGTTACCTACACCAAAGTCGCCGGCTACAATCTGGATGCCACCACCGCCTTCACGGGTCTCGCCTTACTGAATGCCCTCCGTGGTCCCCTGATTTCGTTCCCGAACGAGCTGTTGGAGATGTTCCAGGCATATGTTTCGTTGAAGCGTATCGACAGGTTCTTGAATGAGGAGGAGTTGGAGAAGTTCCGCACCACCGACGACAAAGCGGAGAAAAAGAACAACGCCGAAGCCCGGGAAAACGGTGCAAACGGTGCCGTTTCGGTAGAATCCACCGCTTTCCCGGCCGTCGGATTTGTGGATGCATGGTTCACTCACTACGATTCTTACAGCGGCAAATCCAACGTTGTCGTCGAGGAGGCAGCGACCGGAAGCGAAACGCCCGCAACTACCACACCCCAGGCCGACCTGATCCAAGGCCAAAACTTCACTCTGCGCGACCTCAACATCGAATTCCCCCTGAATAAACTCACAGTCATCATGGGATCCACCGGGGCCGGCAAAAGTTCCCTGATTCTCGCCTTGCTGGGTGAATTGAACCGATTGCAGGGCAACGCATACCTTCCCGACGAAAGGTCATCGGGTATCGACGGTCTTTTCAACAAGGAAAAGCTCATGAAAGCACTGACGAGTGGAGTCGCGTACTGCGCTCAGACGTCGTGGTTGATGAACGCGACTATCCGGGAGAATATTTTGTTTGGGGAACCCTATGATCCTGTGAGGTACCAGCAGGTTATCAGGGCTTGCGCTTTGGTGCGTGACTTCCAGACTTTGGACGGCGGAGATTTGACAGAGATTGGCGAGAAAGGTTTGTTGACAGTGACGAAACAGCCTCATTCTACGTATGACTAGGTCTTTGAGTCTCATCTTTTTATCGTTATCAACAGGTATCAACTTGTCCGGTGGCCAAAAGCAACGTATTTCTTTGGGTAAGTCTCAAAGTCTGGATTCGAAATGTCCTGCTCTCGAGCCTTGGGCTAAACTGTGAAACGTTTGCTTTTGACAGCACGTGCCGCGTACTCGAAGGCGTCAATCATTCTTTTGGACGACGTTTTGTCTGCCGTCGACGCACCAACCGCTCAGCATCTCTTCACCCAGTGCATTTTGGGAATCATGGCGGATCGCACTCGCTTGCTCGTCTCACACGCTGTTCAGCTTGTGTGCCCGCGTGCGGACCACATTGTGCTTTTCAAGGGTGGACAGGTCGCGGCGCAAGGTTCCCTCACGGAGCTTTTGCAAAACGCCGCTGCTGAGACTTTGTTCGGAAACGAGTTGTCTGGATTGACCAACAGCGATGCTGCTTCTGTTGATGAATACTCTGCAACCGATCAGACTGATGATGCTACGACGGTTCAAGAACCTGAAGTCGATCTTGATCTCACGAACGGCAAGTCCCCTGAGGAAGTCGCCAAGTTGGTTGAAGATGAAGGAAAAGCCACGGGTTCGGTGAGGTGGGCGGTGTACTCGGCCTACTTGACTGCGGCTGGTGGGATTCTCTTCACGGTGATGTTCATCGTCACCGAAATCACAGCACTCCTTGTTCAAGTCGTTGATGACTGGTGGTTGAAGAAGTGGTCAGAGTCTTACGCACTTAAGGATCAACCGGCTTTGGACACGAACAACACTCTTTTCGGTATCTCGAGCATGATGATGGGTTCGAACTCGTATGGCGCGCAGTATTTGGATACGGCTGGTACTGCAGCGACGTTTCCCGAAGCGACCAACTTGGCGGCATTCTTCACGATGCCATCGATAGCGACTCAGCCGGCAAACGTATCGTCCTCTGCCGCATACATGCCGTCGCTCTTCTTCCAAACCATGGGTGAAGGTGACACCACGACACCCCAAACTGACGACACCAATACGTACATTCTTGTCTACGGACTCATCGGTTTAGCGGTCGTCTGTGCGGAACAGATCAACTTTGTCACGATGATGATGGGTGCCTACCGTGCTTCCCTGAAGCTCCACTCGCTCCTCCTGAACAGGATCATGAACGCCCCGCTTAGATTCTTTGAAGTGACCCCGCTCGGTCGGATTATGAACCGGTTCTCGAAGGACATTGGGTCCGTTGATAGCGACATTATGAACTCGATGGGTTTCTTTGTTCGTGAGATCATTCAGGGGATTGTGATTCTTTGTGTTATTACGTTTATCACGCCTATCTTCTTGGTTGCCATTGCTCCTATTGGTAAGTCTGAAGGGAATGGGTGTTTCGCAATCATTTTGTTTGGATGTGGAAAATGAGGTTTTTGGCCTTTTCAGATATGTCTATTAACATGCGCAACTTCCATAGCTTTGGTATACGTATGGGTGGCCCAGAGATACTTGAACTGTTCGCGCGAACTGAAACGTCTGGATTCCGTTGCTAGAAGTCCCATCTATGCTCAATTCTCTGAGACTCTGACGTAAGTCCGACATCTTCCCATAAACTTTTTCCCCCTTGTAAAGACTTCAAACTCACCTAGATCCCCGCATCTCTGCCTACAGTGGCGTCTCCACCATCCGTGCCTACGGTGTCGAAAAACGCTTCATCAACCAAATGGAAGAACGTGTCGACCACAACCACCGTGCCTTCTTCTGGTTATGGGTCGCTAACCGGTGGCTCGCCTTCCGTATCGATGTGATTGCAGCTACAGTCGTGTTCTGCGCTGGTATGGCTGTTATCTCGGGATCGATTCCGGCTGGGTTGGCGGGGTTGTCGCTTACTTATGCGTTGCAGTTTACGGATGCACTTCTTGTAAGTTGGTGTGGTGTTGATGGGTTTTTTGGCGTTGGGGATTTTGAGATGTGTGCTTACGGATCTTTCTTGAAATCGCGTGTTTCAGTGGACGGTCCGTGTTCACGCGCAGATGGAGATGAACATGAACAGGTTAGTTTTTTTTTTATTGTTAGTTTTTCGAACCCAATATCTGAGACAATTTTCCACAGCATTACTAACTCCACGCCTTGAACCTCCTTGCACATATGTAGTGTTGAAAGAGTCGAAGAGTACCTTGAAATCGACCAAGAGCCGCCAGCAGTTATTGAGAACAAGCGGGCTCCTGCATCGGTAAGTTGAGGAACTCATAAGTTGAACTGTAGTGTTTGTGTTGACGGTCTTGTGCTGAACAACATTTCGATTTTTGTGTGTCTGTCCCATAGTGGCCCCACGAAGGAAACATTGATGTCCAAGGGCTGCACATCCGGTATGCCCCTGAACATCCGTATGTGCTCTCCGATGTTACGTTCAGCTGCAAGGGTGGAGAGAAAATCGGTATTGTTGGTGAGTACAGAGTGGCAATCTGCGACAGATTTTTAGACTTTGCTGCGGTTTGACCATGGGGTTTGGTACTGAATACTCTCACTCTCTGTTGTCTGCCCAGGCCGTACTGGAGCTGGCAAATCGACCTTGAGTTTGGCGCTCTTCAGAATTTTGCCCATCTCGGCAGAAGGCGGCAAGATTGTCATTGATGGTGTGGACATTGACGAGATTGGATTGAGGGATTTGCGGTCCGCTTTAACAATCATCCCGCAAGACCCCGTCTTGTTCTCGGGCACTGTGAGGACGAATTTGGATCCGTTTTTGGAACACGATGACGCATCACTCTGGATGGCTCTGAAGAGAGTTCATTTCCTGGAGTCCCTGCAATCGGCGCAAACCGCATCGTCCGCATCGTCGATTGAGGAAACCCCGTCGTTACCGTCTTCGTCCTCGCTTGAGACCATCGCCGCACCAGAAGACGATAACGGTGATACTCCGGATGAGTACACTCGTCTCCTCCCGCCTAGTGAGGTAGACGGCTCGGACGATGAAGCCAAGAAGCAGCAATCATCGTCGGGCATGTCCTTGGACAACCCCGTCACGGAAAACGGCAACAACTTCTCTCAAGGGCAGAGGCAGCTTTTGTGTCTTGCTCGCGCATTGCTGAGACGGAGTCGTGTTGTTGTGCTCGATGAGGCGACCGCGTCGGTTGATAATGAGACTGATAGTCGGATTCAGGAAACGATTCGGTCAGAGTTTGCAGACTCGACGGTTTTGACGATTGCGCATCGGTTGAGGTACGTTTTTTGTTTTTCTCTCTTTTGTTGGAACAAGGGTGAGATAAACTATTTCGGACTGTTCTGATGATTCTGTTTTGTCATTCAAACTCACCCACAGGACTGTTATGGATTACGACAAGATCCTTGTGCTGGACAAAGGCCGCGTTGTTGAATACGACTCGCCCTACGCGTTGGTGCAGATAGAAGATGGGTGGTTCCGAAAAATGTGTGAAGAAACGGGCGAATTTTCGGATTTGGTGGACATTGCTCGTAATGTTCACTTAGCTCAGGCCGCGAAGAACTCTTCTTCGTAGTTGTTTTCTTTTTGACTTCACTGTTACAGTAGCCAAGTTAGTTTGTCTTAACCTTATGATCACACTCCTGACGCATAAACATACAAGACTTTCTTTTTTCCTTTGTTCACTTCACTTTCACTCCTGATATTTTTAAGAAGACACTTTTTCTTTCTTGTTCTTTTTCCACTTTTCTGTCTGACATTTTTTTGAAACGAACATTATAAATTGTACCATGCATTCATGTGGGTTTTGTGGGGTTAGATACGCCATGATGTGGGAATATTTTTGTGTTTTCCCATTGATGTATTTTTGACACATGTACTTGAGAATGTGCGAATTCTGGATTCTATGGGCAAGCGGGTATGTCGCAGGGTATGTGCAGAGAGATTTGATGGATTTCTTGGATGGTCCAGACGAACTTCTTGCAGAATGACGTAAAAGGAGCCTTTGCGCTGTTCGTGCTGGTCCACATGTGTAGACGGTGGTGATCTCCACCCCCTTTTGTCATCTCCCCGCTTTCAATCAACACCAGAGCCTGTTCCGGGGCGGAGAATCGAGTTCGAAAACAAGTTTTCACGCATGTGACGAGCTTGGGACTTTCGATGTAAACCGCAACTCTGATATATATATTCATCTGTTTTCTTGTCTTCAGACAAAGGTACCTCACTCGTTGGTGAAAGTGTGCCAGGTGCGTCTCGAACTCTGAGAAGACAAGCCACGCTTCACCAAGCCCCAACTAAAAGGACGGCAAATCTTTCAACCCGGCCGAAGAGGCACGCCGCACGCCGCACATCGTTTCCACACAACCCCGACACCGAACAATGCTCGGGGCACTCGTAGCGCTTGTCCTCGCCGCCTTCGAGGCCCTCATACTCGGTTGTGTCATCTGCGGATTGTACCCGAACCTCATATTGAATGCGGTTGGTCTTTGGTCTTCAATTCTGCACTTCGTGGTTCCTGTCGCCTCACGCCGCCTTCTAAAGCGCACACTCTCTCAACGCTTTCCTATCAGCTCCCACATCAGCCGCTGCTGCGATGGATTTTCGTCGGTATCGGGCTGGTCTTCTTGGACCTCAGTCTCCTGACAGCCCTTGTAAACTTTGGGCTCTTCTCGTTTTGGGGCAACTTGTTGACGCTTGGTAGGTTGACTACTTCCAGAGGGTTTTTTCAATATTCACTTGCTAAATGATTCCATGCTGGAAAATAGATGGTTCTTCGTGGGCACACTATCTTTTGTACATGAATACGACCTTACTGGGGGGTCTGTTTGTGTGGACGTTTGCAAGTTGGACCACCGTCGCGAAAACTATTGGGGCGTCGTATCCGTCCAAGACGCCGCCCTCGCCATGAAGGTAGGGTACAGGCCTAAAGAAACCGTTCTGATTTTTTGTTTTTGGCTAGATATCTACCGAGCGGAGTGGATGGTGCGTGAAATCTGAAAACATTAAATCCTTCCGTCTTTTCTCTCCTCAAGGCTCGCTTTGATCTTGAAGTCGTTGATCCCTTTCTGGCATCCGTGGGATGTCATTCTGCACAAAGATAGTCAGTTTACTGGACCATCAATCTTGAGGATGTCAGATTTCAAGCAAAAAGTCTAACTATTCTCTCTATTTCAGTCACATACGCGACCCCTGAGGAAATAAGCGCGACGAAATCGGTCAAATTAAAAGATCTGCAATTGGATGTGCTCTGTCGGTCCGGTGTTTCCGCGAAGCGACCGGTCTTGGTAATGTCTGCAATGTCCGACTAGCGAAGTGAAGAATGTGTATCTGTTTGATTAATCCTCGGTATCTATTGCCATCTCGCAGCTCTACATCCACGGTGGCGGTTGGGCTTTCGGGGACAAGAGGGTTGTCACGATGCCGATCTGCTACTACCTCGCCTCCCATGGTTGGGTTGTTGTCAATATGAACTATCGGTTATGTCCGGATGTCAAGTATCCGACCCACCTAATCGATGTTAAAAGGGCTATGAGGTGGATCCACGAAAACATTCACAAGTTTGGCGGGGATCCCAACTTTATTGCAGTTAGCGGCGGCTCGGCGGGTGGACATCTGGCTACCATGGCAGCTCTTTCGCAAAACGATCTCAAATTCCAACCAGGTAGGGTGGAAACTCTCGTGTCAGAACCGTATCTCGTCAAAATCTGCTCACTGATGTTCGAATTCCTTTTTCCGTTGCGACGCGAAACAGGATTCGAGACCGTCCCAACGTCGATACAAGCATGTGTCGCCTACTACCCCGTCGTCGATACAATTGACAAACCCAAGTACATGGGCAAAAAGTTCTCAGAATGGTTCCTAACCAAAATCTGCGGTCGTCCGTTCAATGATGAGAATCTCCAATGGTTGCAAGAACATTCGTCTCCTTTACATTTACTGGATTCGTATGAAGATAAGGGGCAGGATCCGCCACCGTTTTTGATATTACAGTACGTATGCTTTACTGGTCTTTGCAGATGTGGCGAATGAGAAAAAAGCTTCGTCACGAACTTATGTGTGCTTTACTCACGACGTATCTCATCTCTGTTCCGTTCATACAGGGGAGTACGTGTTGCAAGGTTAAACAATTACTTGATCATGCCTTCCATCTGATTACTGATCTGTCTCTCCTTCCTTTCTGGTTCAAAAAGGCCAACGACACCCTCGTTCCACCAAAGTAAGTTCGGGTTGGCTAAAAACCGCTCTGATGCATAATAGATTCGAGTATATACGTGTTTCGGTGTTCTACCGTTTTCTTATTTGATTTCCGTTTTCCTTACAGGCACGTCAAGGAGTTTGTGCGAAAATATCGTCAAGGTACGTTGTTCCCCCCGACTTCCCCCCAACGAAAACTCAGATCACTCTGAAAAGCTCCATGATTCCCGACTAATCCCATTGATTCCCCATGAACATCCAAAGTCTCAACCAAGAACCACATGCAGTACATTGAATTCCCATTTGCTCACCACGGGTTTGATGCCTTCATAAACGCGCGTACGATATTCGCCAACTGGGCTGTTGCGCATTTTTTGAACAATGTCTATGATAGAGAAATGGGGCATATTTGAAACAGAAACAGAATTGAGGATGTATATAGAAGACTGTGCAAATAATTGATGGTAGTAGTAGTGTGTTTTGGGTGAAGTTGACCGCTTGAGTAGGCGCGAAAGAGCACATTGGTTCACACTTGGGTATTTGGTGGTGTGGGGTGCGTGCTCTGCCTACATCACCAACTCAAAAACTCGTGTATCAAGTCCAGATCAGATCAAGCCCCAAGATCAAGCCACGTTCGAACACACCAAAAATGCCACAAGGAATCCTCAAAGTCGTTGTTGGTAAGTCCATCAGCGCGCCGTCTCCACCCGACTCGTTCATTAAAACTTTGAAGGCAGGCGTCAGAAATACTCAGTATTTATCCTGCCCTTTTTAAATACGCCCACCACCCCACTTTCCGCACTTCATATCAATTCAACACCTCCCTCCCTTCTCCATATTCAACAGTCGAAGCCAAGGAACTGAACGATAAGGATGGTTTGGGCAAAAGCGACCCTTACGTTCAACTGGTATGAGGCATCTTCCAGCCAACAACTTCTCACGAAATGAGTTGATTTGCAGATCGAATACTGAAAAAAGTGTCCCGTTGTGTTTGTAGTGGGTGGATAAGAAATATGTGAAGCAAACGACGGTGAAGAAGGATAGTTTGACGCCGGTTTGGAATGAGGAGTTTACTTTGTGAGTATCGCGGCTGGGCGGGGGGGGGGGTGGAGAGGTGTGTTGGGGCGTGGCGTTGGCAGGACTGGTCTCGACTTCGATTGCCGCGAATCCACCAAACATCAATCGGTTTATAACTGAACTGAATTCTCGGTTGGTTTGATCCAGTGCGGTGGAAGATGGTCAGAAGTACCTCTATATTCGCGTCCTGGACAAGGATTTCGTTCATTCGGATACGATGGGCGAAGCCAAGTTTGATTTGAGCGGTGTATTCAGTTCGGGGAAAGGTAAAGATCAAGGTCAACGACATATTATGTTTTCCAGGCTGTTTTCCAGGCGTTGCTTTTTATCTTTCGGGCTGATCGATTTCTATTCACCGCATCACGTTGGCATGTAGTTGACGAATGGGTGAAGCTTCCAGAACTCATGGGCATTGCCGATAAAGGTTCCGTTCATCTGAAAATGACTTTCACAAAAGCTTGAAGACGTGTCGGATTTTCACTATCTACAGCGTTAGTTTTATCTAGTCTATTTGATTATGGATGAACAAAAATGTGGTGGTAGTCTTAATGAGTCTCATAGAATACAAACATGAGTTGAAAAAGTGCGTGTCAAATGCATATTAAAGTCTTTTGGTAATCCATTGAATGTAGTCAGCAATGATCCCGTCTTTTAGATCTTCTTCGTTGTGCACTGGATGAGGTTTAAAGGGGAAAAGGTGTGTCAGTTTGTTTTCCTCATGGAATACCTAATGAAACCATGACAACGCAGCCTCATCAACTTACACTCATGGTAAGCCCCCGGGAACGACCGATGCAACTTATCCGTGCTGCCACACTTCTTGATAAACTCCTCACTCGTATCAAAGCACGTGAAATGGTCATCCGGTGAATGGTACGTCACAACCGGCAAAGTGAACTCGGACGCCTTTGTCACCAACAATGCGCCTTGTTCCAAGATGTCTCGGAGGACTTGGAGGGAAATCATGTCGTGGACGTATTTGTCGTCTTTGTAGCCTTGGATGACTTTTTCTGACCGGCAGAGGTAGGGGAGATCAAGGCGGTTGTTTTGGGCGTGCTTGGCGATCATGTCGATTTGACCCAAGGTGGCTGTCACCATGGATGCCCATCCTGGAACTGGGTTCCATTTGGATGATTTCAAACAAGGTGCTGTCGAAAAAAGCGACGTTAACCAGGATTCGAATGTGCCGAAGTTTCATGATGTCAAAAAAGATACTTACCCTGGGCAATAACTCCACGGATGTTGACGTTGTTGGATCTGTGGAAAGAGAAACTCAACGCGAGGAGCCCTCCCAAACTGTGTCCGAACTAAACGGCGAAGCGAGTTTAGAAGCGGCATATATGCAATCAAAGACCTCTGCGGACACCGCATCACGATCTATTTGATGTTGGCGTGCATCCAAAGGCTTGATCCTTCACTCACCACAAAAGTCGGCAAGTCCTTCGGTACGCCGTCCACTTCCATCTTCGAAAGGAGCACCATATCATCCCAAACCCGCGCTATCGATGGGCCCATGTACCCCTGGATTGAACCCTTCTCAGCGTTTTTGGCGTGTGTGCGGCCGTGACCCCGGTAGTCCATGCCTTTCACAACAATGCCGGCAGCAGCGAAGGCGGTGAAAACGTGATCGAACCGGTTGATGTGGTCGCCGAGTCCATGGAACGCTAATACACAGGCCACCGGGGTTGCTGCGGGCTGGAACGAACGAGAGATAGGGAGTAAGTTTTAAGTTCCACTATGAATGAACGGAATGGGCGGTCAACAAGGTAGCGAGGAGAGCATATGAGTTTCCACACAGACAATTAGACCACATTTGACATACCTTCCACACTTTGTAGTAAACTTCGACGCCATCGTCGCTTGTGAAGAAGCTTCCTCCAACAGTGTCAATGTCGGCCATTGTAGGTCTTCCGAAACAAGGGAAACAGCAAGACATTAGGATTTTCGATATGAAGATCAACGGCGAGGAAAATGGGATGTTTTAGTTTCCAGAGTTGGACTCAACTGGTTGTTCGGTGTTGATTTGGGTATATTCTCTCCTGATGTTCGATGTTCTTCGTGTGGAAGGCGTTAACCTGTGCTGTGGGTGGGTGGATCCGAAGTTACACACTCCGACTGTTTTTTGGAGGGAAGCTCCAAATTTTTTTTGGATTTCCCTGGGATTTTCGGAAATGGAGCACTCACTCCAGCTTTTCGCACATCCGCCATGGCAACGCAGCGCGTAAAATTCTGTTTACAAGTTACGTAGCAGAGTGTGAGATGCCGCAGATCCCGAGCGAATACGCGCTTTTTGTTTTATTTTATTTTATTTTTTGGATCTTTTTTGTTTTTTAATTAATCAGACAAATGGTTTTTTTACTGAAACATAATCATTTTCCGATTTAAACTTTCATAAATCATCATCCTCATCTTCGTCCTCATTTTCCTGACCCCCAACCCCACCACCCGGCGCAACATCTTGATCCGTCATGATCAAATCGTATACCATCGGATCAAATGGATGCCGTACCAACATATCGTACAAGTCTTCTGGAAGTTGAGGAATCAGAGATAATGTGACGGGAATAATCGCGCGAGTATTCAAATCTGGGAAGTTACGCAAAAGTCGCATCGGACTGGGGAGTAAAGAGAAGTCACGGCAAGAATAGAATGTGTTTCTGTCAGAATTGCGAGATTCATATCCAAAGGAAAATATCAACTTGACTTCTGTCGTCGCCTACCTGGGAGCATTCATAAGATCATCTCTCATCAGAATCAGTTGCGCGACGATGCAAAGAATATTCAAATGAACGCCATACGCGAAATAGAAGTCCCAAAGCATCAATAATTCCTGCAATGGTGGGGTGCAGGCACATAAAGTCATCACCGCTGAAAGTAAAAAACGCGATAGAAAGGCCGCCAACCAGTTAGCGATGCAATGATAACGCTGATCTGACAAAGGGAAAACAAGATGACCTACATGGGAAAGCGTACAACTTCCCGACGAGCTTTTTGGATCGTAAGTACCGAAATAAGTGGGGATCCGCCACTTTGAGGCATTTGTCTAGCAGCTAAAAAGGAATGGGATGGGAATGATCCTGTCAGATACTGAAGAATCTTTCTGTGATGTTCATGCAAATTACTTACTTTGAGTCCGCAATGGACGCCTTCAAGTGCAGGCTGTACATAGAGTGGGCACGAATGCTGGATGAAACTGGTGAACGTGTAGAAAGCGTCCAACTCTGGCATAACGTAAAGGAATGGTGCGGAGAGCACATTCATTCCTTGCACATATGAATATTTCAGATTTATCAGCCTCGATGGCGGTTGATCTGTGCGGGAATAGAAAAAAAGCGATACATTTGGTCCACATTTGTCAGTCATTCGAGAGACTGTCCACTACCCCTCAACGAACGTCCCACGTTGCCCGAATAGAAATGTTGGTCTCGTCTTTCGACTCTTACCTTTTGCTTTCCACACAAACGCATTCAACAGCCTACTCAACATATTTTCATTCACTTTGGCGAGGAATTTCTTGTCGGTTGCCATCGTGCGGAATGTGTCGTTCTTGATTTTGTCATACACCTCGCACTTTCCCCGCTCAACAAGCGTCACATAATCCAGCGCCGAAATTCTGTAGATTCCCAGCAACACTTTCCAAACTCGCCCCCGTAACGAACATGTAGTTGGCTCATGGCTTGCCTGACAAGTTGAAAAGAGGGCATATTGGCAAAATGCAACAAAAGAACAAGACACCAACAAGGGTCTTTGAATAGATGCGTTGATCTCACCTCATCGTCCGGTAGCCCGTCCGTCAAAATCATCCGCCGCAATTTACGAAGACTCTCTCTGAGTTCTCTATCAGAGCCATTACGCGTTGCCAGCACCTGCTCATACTCTTGTCGAAGTCCATGGAGAGGCATCCTGGCAGGCTTCGACGAGTCCCAAGGACTTCCCATGTGCATGTGGTGAAGCGATCCGCCACACTTTCGGTCATGATCCCCTTCGGCCCCGATACCATTTGCAGCAGTCATTTTGTTTCTCATACCCCCGGCGTTGAATTGTAGAGCCACCAATGGATTACCTGCGCCGCTGAGGGCGCTCCCTGCCAAACTCACAGCGCGCCGCGGACCAGCATGTGCTTGCGTCGAGGGCCGCTGACTTCCGAGCGCGGCGGGATATAGTCTATGACTTCCTGTTGCGGTTGCTGCCCCTGGTGTCATCATCTGTTGATGCTGCTGTTTCTCGGCTGTTTTGGGCCTGATGTGATGAATTCCCATCATACCCTGCGCCGGAAGGTCAGACGCAGATGACGATGCCGTTGTGCAGTTCGACCGAGTTCCGGAGGGAGTCATCGGTCTCCGCGATGCAATGTTCCCATTATGTGATCGCGAAGGAGTGAGTTTGTTATGCGTACCGAAATGGGTGGTGGTGTTGGACACGTCCGAACTCGATTTGGAGGTGAATTTCTTCGTGTTGAGTTTGGAGTTGAGTGATGTCGAAGAGTTCCATTTGGGACGTTGCTGTATTATTGGTATATTGCTGCAATTCCCGCCGGCAATAGTGTTCATGGATCCGTTGGCGGATATGTCACTTCCAGCAGTGCGAATCACCCTGCTTGACTGCGGACAGGTGGGACTGGCATTCAAACTCGAGGTCGCGGTCATGTTGGTTGTTATGGATGCCGTTTGGATTTCTGTCTCTTTTTCGGTCCTTAATTTCGTCCACTGCTTGCCAGAGATGAATCTACAAACGCGCGGATCGAGAAGGATATCGAAAAGTATGGAGAGATTTGATAAAGGACAGTCCCAATCAGGAACACAGAATCGAACCCGTACCTCCAAGAGACTAGTGCAATTGCATGCTATGCCAAAACGGCAGCCAAAACGGAACAATTCCGTTTGGACCCAAACCCATAACCTCCATTGCACCCAGCGGCCGCCCAGCTACGAGTGAGCTTCAGCCGAAGAGCTAAAATGATGTCTTTCATAGATACAGCGCACAAAAAGTACAGAGATTTATTTTTTATATTACAGTGCAAGTGGGTCCGGCAACTATAAACTCACGACACGATAGTTGGCAGTTTTCGTGGTTGCGGTGATGCCCGTGTTGATGGTTGACGGTCTTGACCTTTCAAGTTTCATCGTTGTAAAAAAAGGGGCACATTCAAAGTGAACGTTAGCTTCCGTCCCTAAGTGTTGAAGGTCATAAACCCCACCTAAAATCTCGCACCCAACCAATTACGTATCAAAGCACAGACAAAACGTACCATCGCCCTCAAACTTGCCGTGTTCACCCCCCACTTTGTCCTGTGGCTTCACGTTCTTCAAGTCACGTCGGAGCTGGTTGATTTCCCGAATAAGCGCAACATTCTCTTGCATGATGCGCATATTATCAGTCCGATGAACTGTCTGTGCCTTGGCGACCTTGTGGCGCAACGAAGTCACAGTCCGTTCAAGGTACTCCCTCTGTCGCGCGTATTCTTGGTTCACGTCGACTTCGATCGTGTCGGAATCGTTGACCGATTCTTTGCAGTACTTCTGGTAAAGCTTCTTGATATGATTCTTGATACGAGAAAGAAGCAAACTCAAAAGGGTCAATACGTAACACATTTCTCTTTGCGAAGTCACACCTTCGGGCATGGCAATGTTCCGTACCTTCAACAATTTGGGCTCCTGAATGAACTGAACACACTCATTCAAGTCGACCTTGAACCTGCGCACCAGAGCGATGCATGCCTGGTATGTCTCGTGTTCTTTCTGGACTTCCCGTTCGGCAGCCTTGAGCTTCAATTTCAAGTCCGCAATAGCCAGTTCGAGCTGGGCATTTGTTTTGTGGTAATGTTCAAGCTCGAGATCCATTTCCTGCAAAGCGGAAAGCCAGTAGAGTGTGATGGATGTTAGCGAATTCATTCTTCCCGAGATCATCCTTTTGGCCCTCGAAATGTGCAAAACGCACCTTGATCTGGCTCGTCATCCCCTGAATATCCTGCTCCCTAGGCTCAATTTGACGTTTCAACTCCTTGATTTTGTAGTCAAGGACGAACTTGAATTTCTCGAGTTCTTGGTTCTTCTTCTTCAAATCGTAAATACGTTTCTCTTTGTCCTGTATTGTCTCATCACGTTCATGGATCTGGGTGGTGGCCAAATCGGCAAGGGACACGCGCCAGGTTTTCCAGGTGAGAAGAGTGTTAAAAGCCGTTGCAAATCGTGCGACCAACCCTCAAACAAACAAGTCACGGCATAACCCAATTACCTCTTTCTTCAACCCAACAATATCCTTTTCCAAACTCTTGATAACCCCATGAAGCTTTTTCTCCTCCGCATACATTTTGCTGATCTCCGCCTTATGCGCCTCAATCTCAGCTTGCAGAGTGTTGAACTTTTTCCGCATAATACCATTCTCGCCTTTCAATCGAAGCCCGACTTCCCGCTCATCCTTCAACTTCTTCTCGTATCTATGCTTGAGCTCGAGAATTTCGGTGTCGGCGTCCTCTTCGGTTTCGCGAGTCGTTTCTTCAAACTCTCGTTGCTGATTTTGAATCGTTTCTTGAAGCTTATGGCCCAAAACATGAGCACCACAAATATGATGTCAGACGAGTGCAACGTCTCGGACACATGCTTTGTATCATCTGAAGTCAACAACAAGGAGCCAGCTTACCTGGTCGATCTCCATCTGCTTTTCCCGAAGTTTGGTCTCAAAGTGAGAGGTTAGCTCATTTAGAGCCTTCTCTTTGGCATTCTGCATCCCCCGCATTTGACGTTCCCATTGTTGTTGAAGCTCCAGATTGCGGCTTTGAAGTTCTTGGTATTTTTCATACTCCGCCATCAACTTGGAGCTGTGGATACTTTCCAATTCCTAACAACACATTTGGCAAGAAGTATTTGATATCAAACGCTGTGTGGCGCACGACACCACCAAAAGCGAAATCGCATGCGCACAACAAACTTACCATCATTTCTCGAGAATGGCGGTCCTTCTCCTCATTCATTTCCTCCGCGTGTCGGACTTCCTCCTTTTCCTTGTCGGTTTTCAAAACCGTACTCGTGATCTTCAGCGCCTCGATTTCCTGCATGAACTTTTCCGTGACTTCTTTTATCTTTTCGCTGAAGTTCATGTCCTTGAGTCGCAACTGGTACTCGTTCTCCATCTTCAACTCCTCCACGCGAGTCTTCAGTTCCGCCATGAGAGCGTTCTTCTCCTCGAGATCTGACTTCGTTACCAAGATCTGGATACAGAAAGGGATGGTGTTTGTGTTAGAACACACATACGTAATTGAAGTGGAGACGCACAAATATGCTGGGTGAACCAACCTCATCAGCATAGACGATATCACGATCTCGTTTCGCTGCCTTCCCTTCCTTATCAGCGATCTTGAAGATCATCAAGCATCCGTCTTCGGAAGTTGAGAACAGATATTGGTCATCGTACGAGACGCTCAGTTTCGTGACAGGTTTGGAGTGTGCTTGATGTTCTTGGAACGTCGCCGCACCAGGCTCGGTGCTCTCGGTGTGAGGTTGGGCGTTGGCAGCTGCGGTTACGTTGGCGGCGTTGTTGTTGGCCGTTCCGTTGTTTGCAGGGTGAGGTTGTGAGGGACCCAGAGGGAAGCGCATGGCTCTGATCGTCCCGGTTGACGTCCCCACAAACATCATCCGACCAGAGTGCGATAAAGCCAGCTGCGTCAGGACGGTGTCGGACTCGACTTCGCGTACAATTTGAGAGTCAATGATTTCCTGTTCATTTCAGACCATTTCTGTGAGTTCAGCGAAATGGAGTAAAGGCTTGCATAGCATCCATCTGAAATGCGCCACCATGATTTTCACTTCCTCCGTACCTTGAGCGTCTTGTCACTTCCGACAGCATAAATAGCTTTCCCATCAGGAGTCGCCACCGCACAAGTGTAAGAACAGCTCTTCAAGATACTCTCACCCTCCCTTTTAATTCCTCCACCACCACCGCCCCCACTGTTGCCACTGGCATTCGAATTTCCCCCATTTCCCCCGGTACCATTTGCACCAGGTTTGCCGAGATTCTTCAAAGCCCAGTCGTAGACGGCCCCATCCATACCAGCCGTGATGATGTTGGAATCGTCAGCCGTCCAATGAATGGATCGAACCTTTCCGTTGTGGCCTTTGAGGTTGCCTAAATTCTCAAAGTTCCAGGTGGAGTAAATTTGGATGGTGTTGCCGTGCACCGCTGCGAAGTACTGCCCGCCGTTGCTGAATCGACACTAGAGGGATCGGAAAGAAAAAATTCAGTCAAAGTCATCAATTCTGATTCCACTCGAATGTGCCTAGATTCGGTTACGCAACTCTGCCCCCTCTTCTATATTTCTTCGCCAAATACTTACCTCCCGACAACCCCGGATAGTGAATTCGCGGAAGGGCCGAATATCGTCTATGAGCAGATTCATCAGCCTCACTTTGTCCGAAAAGCCTACCAAGATATACAATCCGGACGGATGTATAGCCACGGAGAAAGCTTCCTCAGGAAAGTATTTGACGAGTTCACATGTCATCTCCAGGTAGTTCCACACCCGAACGGATCGGTCGGAAGAGCAGGTGACAATAAGTGGTTTGCGAATGCATGTATCCATCCCTGTGATTTGCCCATGGTGGAAAGGTTGTGCGAAGAGCTCGTATTTGATATCATCACCCTAAAATAATGAAAGCGGAATTCGGTTACAGATGGGTTGAGCTGAAATGTAGATGATCATGCCAGATGTCTGGCGAGATAACCAAACATGACCGCAAATACCTGCCTTCATTTCAGTATTGACCAAAGCGATAGAAAATATCTGGTTGTTGTCCAGACTGCAAATCATGTTGTCCTCGGTCGGTGAAAGTGCCATGTTTGTGACCTTCGACGTCTCGTCGCTCAAGGCAAATTCTTTCGCCTTCTTGTAACTGTCTGCGGCTTTTACGCCGACATTGCTGGCACCTGCCTGTGCCGTGTTCGTATTCGATCCAGTCGCTGTGTTGGAAAGGGTGTCCTCTGTCCGTTCGTATATCACGACATTCCCTCCCGATGCACCGCTGATGAATCCTTTAGAATACGATACCAGCACTTGAACCGACCGAGGAACGTTATTGTACGTATGTTGAATTTCCCCTTTGAATTCTCCGTGCGATTCGAAAACCAGGATCCGGGCGTCCTCTGTACCCACGATGATTTGGCCGTCATTTGTCCAGCAATGGCAGAGAAAGTTCTGAGGAAACACAGTCAGTTTATGCACTCACACGGATCCAATGACGATAACAATACGAGAACAAGAAGGACCTCAACGGCACTCACCCGTGCTTCCATTTTCGGAAAAGGCATTGGCTTCAACAACCCTTCCTGATACCGCAAACATTTGAAAATCCCATTTCCCACAACGCAAACTTGCGTACTGTCGTTTGGGTTGAAACTGACTTGGTAGACAGTATTTCCAATCCCCTCTTTACCGTTTGCGTTCGCAGTTGTGACGGCTGAAGTAGCTCCGCTGCTGGCAACAGCAGTGCCGGCGTTCAGGGGACCACTGTTGGCGGATGGACCACCAGCAATCTGCTGGGCTGCCAGGGCATTGTTGCGATCTGTGGAATTGTTAGACGTGCGAGTAGAGGCCATGATCTTTGATTTTTCCCAGCTCCAATAGTACAACGTCCAGTCCGGTGCTCCAGCTTGGGTGATGATGTACTTGGCGTCCGAAGAGAAAGCCATGCTGACAAATTCCTTCAAACAATTGATATTGTAATTAGGTTCGCATAACATTTGCCACGGTAGTTTCCAGGGACGCCGCAGGTCGACTTACCTTACTCTCAACATCGGTTGGCGAAAGGCTCTTCCGCTTGCGTAAGGAAGTCAGGTCGTAAATGACGCAATTGGGTTTATCCGACCCTCTCTCGCCGATGGCCGCGTAGCGCTTATTGGCGCTTACGCACATGGACGTGATGCCATCGCATGTTCGATCACTGACCGGGATGAAACGCTGGATCTTCGTCTCAGTATTGTATAGAATCGAGTTTGCTCCTGCAGGATACAGAACCGTGGTTTCATCGATGTAGTTGAGGGCGGAGGATACGTCGCCTTTCAACCCAAAGATGTGGCTAAATTTGTCGGTGGTGTTAGTAATGAGATGGAGATCAATTCAAGTCATGTAGTGTGAACGTGCAAGCGGGGAAATTCAGAAACAGAAAATATCGGTCCATACCTGTGCGAAACTGAAGCTATGGACGACATCTTCCCTGCAGACTAAACAATCCCGCTCGGGGGGCAATCGACTTGTGTGTGCAGGACTGTGATTTCACTCTTTGAAGACAAATAGTTGAGACCAAGGCTCAAAAATTCACTTTTATGCTGAATAATAAACACCTTGCTACGATCTCATTCACCAGAACAACAGGATCTCAATGGATGTAGGAAGTATTTACTTTTTTGATGTCACCATGTCAAAGTTGGTTCTCAATCAATCCAATCAAAAAAATATGGCTAAACAGGTAAAACTGACTTTTCTGTTCTAGTCTTCCGTGGTATTTGCTGTTCATCAACCTGGTTGAATCAACAAGTTTAGTGACGGATGTTCGAAGCAGCTGAAGACAGCAACAAAATATTGAGTTAAATGAAACAATCCTAAAAGCCGTTTCACTCAACGCATTCGGAAAGAGACCGACCGGGTATCCAATTCAACATTTAAGCATCGAACTGGTCCGGAATCAGTGAATGTCATGTGTCCCAATCCAGTTCAAGACCTTTCGTTGAGGCTGCACACGAGTCAATGGGAATTTCTATGGATCCAAACGGAGAAAACTCGGCTGATTGCTTTTGACATAATCGAAATGTCAACGAGCAAGTTTGCCGTGATCGCCGTGCCCGGGACGGAGTTGTCCTATTCAGCAGCCCCGTGAATCTCCTGTTGAAAAATTGCGCGTCCCTTGGACCTAGGTGTTGTTGCATTCGTTCGAACAAGTCAGGGCGGTCGTTGTGGTTGTGGATACATGCTCCAAGTCTCCCTTTGTTGCCCATCATGTCCAGAGCTCCCGGTCCAAGTCCAAAACCATTTCAGTAACACAAGTACCCCAGTTCCAAAAGCACAAGAAACAATACCAACACACTCACAGCGAGCAAGCGAGCAGCAGAAGAGCGCTTACAAGGGAACATACTTCTGAAAACCACCTCACACTCATACCGGCGTCGAACAATGGGCGAGTCGAGAACCGAATTGTTGGCATGGCTCAACGACCTGTTGCAGCTCGGATATACGAAGATCGAGCACTGCGGGACGGGAGCTGCTCACTGTCAAATCATGGACTCCATATATCGTGATGTAAGTTGAGTGGCCCGCCTTGAATTACAGTGACTTCCTGTTTGTCGTTGGAACTTTCGTGTTTTCCGTCGCCTGTTGGTACTCGCTGGCTAGTTCGTTTTCCCTTCGATGCCGAACACCTTTAGAGCGTCAATCAGCTCAAATAGCGGAGTTGAAATCATCTCAACTCACTGAGTGTACCCTAGAAAGTTCTGCGTCTTCAAGTCATTGCTGCACACACTCATTTCAACCCTTCGCTCTCCTTCTTTTGTGCCATAGGTTCCCTTGTCGAAGGTGAAATTCAACGCCAGGCACGAATATGAATACATCCAAAACTTCAAGGTTCTTCAAGCCACCTTCGACAAGCACAAGATCGAGAACCACATCCCAGTCGAAAGATTGTCGAAGTGCAAATTCCAGGACAATCTGGAGTTTCTCCAGTGGATGAAGAAGTGAGTCACACTGTGCTTTGACTTTTGGCTAGATCTGCACTACAAGTCTCTTGAATGCTGTTTTAACCGATCGCGTCGCCTACACATAGATTCTGGGATCAGTACTACCCTGGTGGTGCTTACGATGCCGTCGCCCGTCGCAAAGAAGGTGGAGGTCCTACCGCCTCTAGAATCGCTCACAAGTCCGCTTCACCGGCGGGTATGAAGAAATCGATTTCGAACAGCTCCGTAACAGGCGGTTTGCCCAAGGCGGCCAGAACAGCCGGTCCAAACCGCGTCAGCCCTGGTTTGACCCACGGCAGTGCCGGTGCTCATTCCGCCGCGGCTGCAGCTCACTGGGAACGCGAGAAGGCCGAACTCGAGGCAGAATACCAAAAAGTGATCGCCGAGATGACGCAGCAATCCATGGAGCTCAAGGTCAACATAGAGCAGGTCGAGAAGGAGCGTGAATTCTACTTTGGCAAGTTGCGTGAAATCGAAATCTTCGTTCAGCAGCACCTCGAAACTGGCGGCATCACTCCTGAAGTCGAAGCCGTCTTGAAGGAGGTTCAGCAAATCATGTACAGGACGGAGGAAGGGTTTGAGATTCCCGATGCCGCTGTGGAAGGTGTGCTGGAAGAGGAAATGTATTGATCTATTGATCTCACTTGCTGCCCGACTCCCATGTGTGTATCCCATTCACTCTGTCTGTTTTAATCAAACATGTTGATATGAAAGAAATGAAGATGTTCGCTATTGTGATAGCGCCCCCCTCACTCCGTTATACCTAGTAGTAGAAACGTTGGATAATAGGATTGTTGTTTCTCCATAGTAATGAATGAATCCAATCTTGTCTTTGGCCTTGGAATGTCCAGGGGCGAGGTTGGACCTTTTTTGTTGACATGCGCACCTAAGCGTAATGTTTTGCCGATCATGGTTCTTCCCTTTGACATATTTGCTCATGATTGATTGGTTTTTCCTCTTCCTTCCTATGTCCTTCGTGTAGTTTTTTTCTGGAGTGAATGCTTAAAAGGAGTTTCTTCGCGGAACACACGTAGAATAACCTAAGATATCCACCACCATGGCCGCGTTTTTGAAAAAGAGTGCGTGTCCGCCTTGGTCCGCATGAAACGGCGTTGATGCGTTTGTCTTGCTTTTAGTCTTCCTGTCGCGTTTCCTTAA
Source organism: Quaeritorhiza haematococci (assembly GCA_027596845.1). Lineage (NCBI taxonomy): Eukaryota > Fungi > Chytridiomycota > Chytridiomycetes > Quaeritorhizaceae > Quaeritorhiza > Quaeritorhiza haematococci. Next base: position 593 of record JADGJF010000317.1, on the reverse strand, counting down.
ACTGTCACGGCGGTGTTGTTTCTCACCCCGAACCTTTCCAAAATGCAGAACTCAGTGCCGATGCCAGTATGCCCTCGGGGGGTTTGCCTAAGGTACGTATTTCTGGTGAACATCATCCTTCAATTCAATCTGATTCACTGACAAACAACGCGACTTTCTTTCTGAAAACAGCTAAGCAGGCCCGGCACAGCAGCATCCTCCGATCATGCAAAATCGCCGACGTCAGCAACTCCCCCCGCCCCTTCGACAGCACCCAATGCTGCCGCCACCCGTAGTGCCGCTTCTGCATCGACCACTGCCCCCACAACACAACCAGGTGCCTCCCCTGGCATGCTGTTGATCCGCGTGGTCGAGGCGCGAAATCTCCTGCTCCCCAATGGTGGACCCATACCGCTGCCTCCCCCGGGAACAAAAGACGAAGCCAAGCTGCCCTACTGCGTTATTGAAATGGACAAGAACGAAATTTGGGTCGCTGCGAAGGAGGCCGTTCTGGTTCCTGCGAAGGATACTGTTAGTCCATCTCCTGCTGTGTTTACGTGGCAACATCGCACCCATTTGTAGGTTGATGATTGGGTTTGGTTAGAGGGCTACGG
>JADGJF010000316.1:0-23846 GCA_027596845.1 Quaeritorhiza haematococci | reverse complement strand
TCCGTACCCTCCAACTCCTCCTCCAACGGCTCCTTAAATTCTCCCTCCCCATCTTCTACGGCAGATTCGGGTTCCTCATCCCGCGAAAGGTCCGGCTTGTATCGGTGGTTGGGAAGCCGATTGAAGTGCCGAGGGAGAGGAATCCGAGTAGGGAGATGGTGGAGGAGTGGCATGGGAGGTATGTGAGGGAGTTGGTGGGGTTGTATGAGATGTATAGGGAGGAGTTCGAGGATGAGGGTTATAGCGGCGGGTTGACACGGGGGGTTGAGGTGAACGGGAGTGAGGGTGGCGGAGGAGGTGCGGTGGGGCTCAAGTTCGGGTGTGGGCCCGCATGTGAAGTTGCGAAAGGGACGAACGACAAATGGAACAAGGGGAAGAGGAGGTTGAGAATTGTCGAGTGAACACATTGCGAGACATGGGTAAATTGAAACGAACTGAAGGGGAAGTGACAACGGTGGTTGTTTTCCAACCATCGGGCTTTCTCTGGATTGTTCGTCTCCATCTCGGATTCCCGTGTCGATGATGGGTATTCTTGCCTCTTCTTATCAAGCGAAATGTGGAGTTGATTATTTCTGTTCATTATATAGTTCTTCGATTGGCAAACAACTGACGACTCACGAGCTGACGACACACCTATTCTATCATTTCAAAATAGCAGTCATAGACTAGCATTTCTGCTCATATATATTGAGAGGTGCAGACAATAACCAGCGTTGACGATGACACAAGTCTTTCAGCATTTATGAACATAATTGCCTCCCTGAGAAAGACACTGTCCTGATGAAACAACGCATCGTCAATACTTGTCCGAAGGGGCCTGAAGAGAGGAAAGGAAAGGGCTGTGCCTGCAGCGCAAGCAAGAATTCGACGACAAATCATGGACCAAAAGCAGGAGAAAAAGAAAGGGTTAGAGGGACATGGTCCATGAAATTTGACCCGTCACCAGCAACATACTTCATTTTCCCTTTCTGAAACAAGCTCAACCCACCTTTGATGGGGAGGGGTGAGCAAGGAGGTCGAAACTGATATGGCGAACTCAAATCTGTACACGTTTTGTTATACGAAAATATTGGACGTGATTACTCTGACGGTGTACTGGCGTGTACTTTTTGAAAGTGTGCCGGAAACTAAGTTACTTGTCAACCAAACACCGCCATCAAATCCAGAGCCTAGAGGACTTCTTCTCCTGCATCAAGTACGATGAGTTTGGATCGCGGGTTATGAAATATGAGGCCAAAAACGCGGAACATCGTGGGGAAGCATAAAGAGCCACAAGAACCATTTCAAAAGGGGAAGAGAGGGAAATCAGCAGCACCATCGCATTTTCGAAGCAAGGGCTTTTCGCCTCATTCCACCTCGAACTAGCACCTCCTGAGGAGGAGGTGGAGGTGGTGGAGGAAGAGGAGTTTGGGCATTCCGGTTGATACAAAAAGTACTTGACAGGGCATTTTACGAGGTGCACTTTCGAGTATTCAAGGATTGCATCGGGCAGGACTGACAATAAATGATTTCATGGTGTGGTTTTCTCGATTTGCGCTCTCAAACATTGAGCCTTCCAAAAGCTGCAGTATGGTGAGCATTTTTCGATGCGGCAACCCTGGCGGCGACCCATTTTAATTTGCACCGTTCAAAAAGTAAACAGCGGAAGTAGGATTGAGCCACAACTCTTCATCGTTTTCTGTTGACTGGTAACCAGAGGGGAACGGCGCAACAACCCCGCTGGCCAGCAATGACGCCACGCAACTTTCTGTTCAGCACGTGGTTAAATGTATCGAGGAACATCGACAGAATTGATCCACATCTCAAAGTCTGTGATGGCTTTCTTTTCACCTGCCCGGCAGTGGTATACCTGGGCAAATTCGGACGTGTACTCATTCATCAGTTCAATCATCATCCTCCCCTTTCTCCCCTCTCCCCCATTACAGCGATCGACCACGATCTTCTGCCGTTTCGAAGTTCCATGGCACACAAGCCAAATGTTAACAGAAGCATGTGTATGGTGACTTATGGTGGAAGCGGGGTGGAGCATGTGCGATGCCGGTGAGCGGGCGATGTCCATGAATGTCTACGGCGGCGCCACGACGTCGCGGACGCGTCCAAAAGGTCGTCCACAATCACCACAGACGGTTTGACTGTAGGTTTGGCGGGTTGGTGCATTTTTCCAGGTTTTTGGACGTTATCGATCAACGGCTTGTCTTGTCATTTCGACCTCGTCGTACACAGCGAAAAAAAAGTTGAAGTGCAAAATCTTCGACCCCTGCCAGTCCATCATCCCTCCCACACTCTCTCCACCTCGACCCGTAAGTCATCCAGAGGCGCTCTTGGTGCTCTCCTCTCGTCGATGAGTCCGCCCGTCAGATCGCCGAATGCCGTCGCTTTCATGCCCTCTCTATTCTCTGCCGTTGTTTGTGTGGTTGCATGCCACCTTTGTGAGGAGTTCTCAACCCGGGTCCATCTGTCAAGTTTGCTAACTTATCACAATTTGTCCGCCTCTCATCCAAACGGATCGGATCGTACCAACATCTTCCCGTCGTTTCGTTCTGTCGATTCCAGCATAATCATCTTCACGGGGGCTGCCCATAACCAACCCAGAGGAATCTAACCAGCGCCTCGCAATCCACGGAACCCCCGCAAACCTAAACTTCACCGCATAAAACACAATGGCATCTTCACTCATCCGCAACTTTGCGTCTCTTGCTAAGTCCTCGACCGCTTCTGCCGCCCGGTCCACGGTCTCGAGATCTCTACCTGTTGCCACATGCCAAAGGAGGAACCTTGCAACCGGATCAACAGCCCAGGTTGGTATTTTCCTGTTTATACTGGTTCAGTTGATAGTGGATAGGTGGACATTGGACGATCTGTTTGTCTTTCTCTTAATGTACTCCGTCTACGTGTCTGTTGAATTTGTATCAAGTTTATCTTTCTTCATCGGGTTGATTATCTAAAATTCACCTAAAATCTTTTCCTTGAATGGATACGGCTCGATTGCAGTTGACGGTCAGAGAGGCCTTGAACCAGGCTTTGGAAGAAGAAATGACACGGGACGAAAGGGTTTTCCTCTTGGGTGAGGAAGTCGCTCAATACAACGGTGCTTACAAGGTTTCAAAGGGGTTGTGGGACAAATTCGGCGACAAGCGCGTCATTGACACGCCCATCACTGAGATTGGTTTCGCCGGTATGGCCGTCGGTGCCGCCCTTGCCGGTCTCCGGCCCGTTTGTGAGTTCATGACCTTCAACTTCTCCATGCAAGCCATCGACCACGTTGTCAACTCCGCCGCCAAGACCCGCTACATGGCTGGTGGTACCATTGAGGTCCCGATCGTTTTCCGTGGACCCAACGGTGCCGCTGCCGGTGTCGCTGCTCAGCACTCGCAGTGCTTCGCTGCCTGGTACGGTTCAGTCCCAGGGTTGAAGGTTGTCAGTCCGTGGAGCGCTGAAGATGCCAAGGGTTTGTTGAAGGCCGCTATTCGGGACCCCAACCCCGTCGTTGTTTTGGAGAACGAGATCATGTACGGGCAGACCTTCAACGTGTCGGAGGAGGTGTTGAAGAACGATTTCGTTTTGCCGATCGGGAAGGCCAAGATCGAGAGGGAAGGTGAGCGATCGGTGGAAGGAGATCAGGAGTATCTCGTTTAGTTGGAAACATCATGAAGGTCGCTTGGACATTACTTCCAGGACCGAGCGTATGCTATAGATCTTGCACTAAACCCATATTTGCGATGAAGGTTCGGACGTCACCATCGTCGCCCACTCCCGCTCTGTCGGTATGAGTTTGGAAGCCGCCGATGAGCTCGCGAAGGAGGGTATCAAAGCCGAGGTACGCTGTTCTTTAAAATGTTGAATTCAGATCGTTCAAGTCCCGCCCTTGAAATGTAATAGTGTTGATTTTCGAATTCCCTGAGTAAGCCAACTTCAGGCCGCTAACTGATGCGTTTCACCTCATTCTTGAATCCAAAAAGGTTATCAACCTCCGGTCCATCCGTCCGCTTGACATAGATACCATCATCGCTTCCGTCAAGAAGACCAACAGGCTCGTCACTGTCGAAGGTGGCTGGCCCATGTTCGGTGTTGGTTCTGAAATCTCGGCTCAGATCATGGAGAGTAAGTCTTTCGCCTAGATCCCTAACATGAAGAAAACATTACCCAAATTAACTCTACTTTGTTGAGGCCTCGTTCACCGCCGAACATCTCTTCTGAAACTTGAATCTGATTTGGCACTTCTTTTCTCCTTCCCTTTTCCTCTTCCCCTTCTACCTGTCCAGGCGACGCATTCGACTACCTTGACGCCCCTGTCACCCGTGTCACTGGTGCTGACATCCCCATGCCATACGCCAAGAACCTCGAGGAGGCCAGTTTGCCCCAGGTCGCTACCATCGTCCGGATGGCCAAGAAGGTCTTGTACAAGCTGTAGATGGGTTATGCATGTAGAGTATGGATGAGGGTGAGCTAGGACGTTGTGTGAGAGGAAGAGGGGTTTTCTGGGCAGGCAGGGGAAGACGGAGGGGCATCAGCACCCAAGTTATGGTATTTAGGCACGTGCGAGAGGGACGCGAGATGAATTAGAGATGTTACGTTTTTGCTTGGTTGAGTCAGGCCACTGTTATTTTGAGAAGCTGGAACGTTTGCGAATGTTTACATAAACATGGATTGTTGCATGAAACATATTGAAAAGGAGAATTCGATGGCGCCATTCCTGGTGAGCATAAGAAATGGTACTGATAATGCTTCTTGGTCAATGGCAAAATTGGGGAATTCCATTGAACGGAAGGCTTCCAATGCTTTTCATATAAATCTCATGACACTGTTGAAAAAATTGGGGAATTCCATTGAGTGGAAGGCTTTCAATATTTTTCACATAAATCTCATAACACTGTAGTTCATAGAACTCGCAAGAGGCTACCACTGTTTCCAAATCCTCTATAAATGAAAAAGTCCCAACGGAAGCGAACCAAACAGCACAAGCATCGCTGTTGAGATTTGGTGCATTCCCCTCGAGCTCTCTTCGTCTATTTCGCATCTATGTTCTCTTCAAGGTTGAGGCATCTGAACCTGCACCACCGAGTCCCCCCCCGCCGTCTCCTTGTTCTTCCCCTTCGCCTTGCTCGCCCGCCTCTTCCTCAAAACCCACCACACAACCCCAATCACCGCAAGTAAAACCAAAATCCCCCCAACACTCAACACAATAATTGCCCACAACGGAAGATTCGCAGGCCCATATCCAGAACCATCAGAGCCACATGCTGGATCGTTATTCGAATCGTCGCAAGCTATCTCGACGTCGGCGTCCCCGACCTTTTTCTTAACTGTCCGGGTTGTGGAGCTGGAGGATCCGCTGCTTTTTGATGAACTTTTGCTCGAGGAGGAGGACGAGGAGGATTTGGTGGCAGGAAGTGGCGCGCCGTGGATGGATTCGATGCAGAAAGAGACGAGGAGAAGGTAAATGTAGAACACGGTGAGGAGAGAGATGCGGAAGTGGGGTGGGAGGTGAAGGCGGAAGTTGGGGATTAGAAGTGGAATCATGGTGAGCTGAACTGTGGTGTTTCTTTGACTCGGAGTTGGTTCAGGTATATTTTCGATCGGGTTTGGGTTGTTTGGTATTTCGGTTTTTGAAGAAAAGAGAACCGTACCTTTGGCTCTTTGGGGGGCTATGCACTCGCCCTGAACAAAACTATACGCCGGATCTTGAACCAATTGGTCCCAAAAAGCCCCGTTTCGAAGCCGCATCTGACAGCAAGCCGTGTTTGCCCTTCATTGTGGAACATTCTGTCAATGGATATACTGTATGGGTGGCCGCCCATTTGTTGCTCATCGCCCAAACAAAGGCGCTCCATCCACTTCACCGACAGCTTCACTTCACCGGCATGACTGACTGTATGCTTCACCCTGCGCTTCACCGTTGGTTCTGAAATTTCGTGAAGGCTGATTTACATAATCATCGCGTCCATAGATCTCAAAGAGAAGAAACTCATGACAGCTGGAATGCCGCCTTTGGACATGGTTCATTTTGGGGGTGTTTGGAGAGTTTAAGGAGCATAGATGTTGGGAAAGACGACGACGAATATGAAAAGACAAATTTCGAACCACTTGCTGCCTCGCCGGTTTCCCTAAAAGAGCTAAGCCTCATATGTGTCATCTTGACTACAATTCATGCAGCAATTCATGTCAAAATCGTGTTCTAAAACCTAAGGGGAGAAGCAACGACATCATCACGTCCAACACCAAGCAAACACCAAGTGCGAAAACCATGACCACAGAAGCAATGGAGTCCATCCCACTCTCACCGACGCCCATCGACATCCACCTCATCGCTGCCGCCCTCGTCCACGAGCGCCAATCCCTCGACCCAAAGTTCCAAGCCTTCCGTCTCGCCGAAGTCATCCACGGCAACTTTGATCTTCCTCCCACCTCCCCACCCCAACTCCGCCGTCTCTGGTCCCAAGACGACCGCCTAAAACGCAAAAAACTCTTCCTCGTCCTCCACGAACTCTTTGACAAATCTCCTTACCACCAACAACCCGTCACCCCCAAAACGTTCCCCTCAGACGCGGACGGAACCGTCTCAGTGGATCTCGTTCCGACGAAACTCTCGCTCACAGAATTGGAGGACTTGTTCTACCGTGTGAGGAATCACGATTCTTGTAACGAGATGTTGAAGGCTCTTGAGATCCTTTTGGAGCGGTTTGATGAGCAGCAGGTTTTTGTGGCGAAAACAGCACGGGGGGATCAGGTCGAATTTACCAAGTCGGAGGTCACGTATATGTCGTTCAGTGTGGTGCCGAAGGAAGCAACGCTTATGTGGACGTCGAAGCAATTGGAATCCTCAAAAGGCATGTCCAAGAGCCATGTCAAAGCGGTTTCAACGTTCTACGAGACGGGCGTTATCGTTCCAGATGATGGGTGCCACCACGTTGTTGCGATGTTGGGTAAGCCTCCGTCGAACTCCGGACATGAGGATAAGAGGATCGTGCTTGATCTGACGGGATTGCAGTATGGGACGCGAGGGTATGGGGGTGAACTTTTCTTTTGTGATAATACGCAGGAGTACACGGAGACGTTGGGAGCGGATCTTGTAGATGGAAAATTGTGTCGTGGGGTTGCCGATTTCAAGGGTCCGCCGAGAGAAAGGGCGGAGGAGTTGGCAGTGAAGGTGCTGGATCGGATTTGTCGAATGATCGTGGCGGGGAAGGAGGGTACTGCTGCTGTGGGCATGATTTGCGAATATTGTGGGGGGCCTGGAATGAGACGATGTGGAAAGTGTAAAGCGAGCTTCTTCTGCGATGGGGATTGCCAGAAGAGTGGGTGGAAAAGGCATAAGAAATGGTGTAAGGCTTCCTGAAGGGAGTGGTTGTTACGGCGAAAGATTTGAAACAGGATAACAGAGATGAACCTCACATTTGAAATATACTTTGTTTTACAAGATTAGAACCAAGGAAGAGTATGTTTTTTTCCCTCCGTTCCGCGTCCTTTGCATTGATTCCCAACTCATCATGATTAACCGATCTGTTCAAAGAATGTCCTCTCTTGAACAAACCAGGGCTTTGCGCTTGTATCAAGAGTTGACGGTATGAACCGCGTTGTCGGTCAAGTCTCGTTTCAATACCCGCCGGAACGTTTCGGATTTCGGTGTCCGCGTTACGAGGACATGACAGGATTACGCCCTCTCCCGACTGTCGGTTGGAAACATCCAAGGGGGGCGACAGGGGCAATGTCTCACCAGAGCATAATCTCCCCAAACCCCCCCGGCAACACTACCACACATGTCCCCCAACTCACTCCCTTTACATGTGCGAAGTTGGATGGGACAGCTGGAGACGCCGCATCGTGATTGTCTTTAGCTCTGAATAGGAGGATCATAATGGAGAGGATATTTGAACACTTGACCCAGCGGACAAGGCGACGACCAAAGTGCCATTCCATTTACTTCATCATCAAGGAGTTTCTTCTGTTCCCACGCACGAATGCGACCCCACCCTCCAAGGCAGTGCAAGCAAGTGTCAACGCGGCCACCCACCAGCAATGGCATTCGATCACCTTACAATATCCACGGGCAGTTTCTGTACCGCGTTCGTTCGGTTGATGATCGTGCTTTTCTTCCGATGGTTTTTCAATCTTTCGGATCTGGACCCCCCTTCTTGGTCGATCGCCTCTCAATCAGTTGCCGTCGACGCTTTTCCTCAACAGCAATCGAGAATAAGGCAAACTCCAACCCCAAACGGTCCTATATCAAGCGCTGGTGCATCAGCAACCACAACCGTCGCGAGTCTCCCACCAACCCCCACCAAAACCTGCAATGATAACAATCAGTTGGATCCAGTGTGCCAGGAAGCACCAAACGCAAGGTTGGGGATGGCTTCGATAACAACACGCGCCAGCAAATCAACCGAAGTCTTTCTAGGCCTTCCACTATGGCTTGATATCCTGATCGCTGTCGGGATCTTACTGGTGTCGTTCCTTACCGTGTTCTGTGGGATCCGATATTGCAGACGCAAAAGGGCCGAAAAACATGCTCGCCCAAGGGGTAGTGGCGAAGCTTTTTACGACGAAGACGGCCACAGTGAAGTTCAATACGATGGTAACGGGATGGAGTTAGGCGCTGGTAGTCTCACCCGGAAATACACCGGCGCCGGAATCATAACCGGCCCGCTTCCTCCGCCGGCACCTGCTTCCGTATCGCAGCAGTATCCCGATCAAGTAACCGAACAACGCTACCCAGTCCCTTACACCCTCACCCCGTTGCCTAACACATACTCGCTCACCTCCCAACAACAACAGCAGCAGCAGCAGCAAGCGCAGGCGCAAGGGCAGTTGGTGCCGTACCCGTACATACCGCAGGCGGTGTATCCGGTTGTAGCGGCGCCTCCACAGGCATACCCGCAGGCGGGTTCGCAGATTCAGGTGCCGTTGCCAGCGGCAGGTTATAAGGTGGCACCGTATATACAGCAGGAATATGGGATATATCAGTGAAAGGGGGAGGTCTTTTGGAGTGCAGTTATGGTGGTTACAAACAGGACTTGTTTTTGGTTTTGATATGTAGTATCCGAATAAATGATTGCTGAACAGAGATGAGGAACAACTGGGGGAACCAGACTCAAAACATCGCTGGATGCTTCACGGCTACACCCTCCGTTCTGATGTCGGACTGGACGCCAAAGTTAGCGTCGGAGTTTCATTTGCAGACTTGTCATGTGCATGGGGTTGAAAACGTGATGGCAAGCCCTGGCTGCGAGTCTGTCGATCCGGCGCAAGCCCAGAAAGAGGGCGCAACAAAGTGAGCAATCATGCTGGGAGGATGTGTGCAAGACGACAAAGGAAAGCAGTACTGGAAGTCAGAAGAGCAGAACGAACAAGCGCGGATTACATGTACGGAGAAGGATGACCGCCGACGCCGTGCCTTTGCATCGCCTGAAAGTGAGCCTGGCGGATGAGACTGTTATGCTCTTTCTTTCTGAGGTGACAGTTGACGGACTCCAAAGAGAAGTGAGTGAGTTGTGGGTAGATGACGCTCAGTTTCGTTTGGTCTCGTTGGGGGGGGTCCATGGCGAATACACATCATGAGTTCCCTAATGTTTTCCGTTTCCGCATCCACATCCGAAACAGATACGCAAAAAGTTCAAACAGATCCCCTACCACCGGAACTTCAAGATTCTTTACATCGACGATCACATTCCAGTAACTCTTACAGAGGATAGAGAGCTCGTGCATCTGCTACAGGATGCTGAGAAGGCAAACAAGAAGGAGCATTTCACAGTCCGGTTACTTCCTGCAACATCGGATCAATCGATTGATACCTCCGTTGGCCCCACAATATGTATCGAAGCAACAGCGTCGCCAACATCCATACCGACGCCGCCGACAACCCCACAACTGGCCGCGGTCCAGCCTCCACGAATTCCCTCGGACCTGCTGGAAGGGAACTTTGATGTCATGATATCTTATCAGTAAGTGTGTTCTTCTCCAAAAAAGTGCGTGTTTCTCCTCCCTGATATTCCTCTTTTTGTATTTATGTGAATGTTGTCTAATTATTTGATTTTAGGTGGGATTCCAAGGGTACGGTCATGTTTATATTCGAGGAACTGAAACGACGAAATCTGCGCGTTTGGCTCGACGAAGAACAGATGACAGGGAATGTTTATGATCGAATGGCGAGGGCCGTTCTCGAAAGCACGGTGGTTCTTCCATGCTTGACGGTTGGATACAGGGTGAGTGCATGTTTTGCGCACTTCCCTCAGATGGCTAGGATTAGACACGGGGTGAAGTGCTAAGATACATTTCATCTTCCATTGACATCAGGATTCCCCCAACTGCAAGCTCGAACTGTGCTATGCAAAGGATCTCCGCAAACCCCTTGTCCCCGCACGCCTGGACGAAGGGCCATTCGAGTGGGCAGCACTCATCACATCGGGTCTATTTTACGTTGATTTGTCAAAGTTGCCTGCACCTATACCTCAGACCCCTGAATGGAAGAAAGCCATGGATGTACTTCACGCAGAAATACGAAATCGCATCACAGAAGCTCGAAAGGAATCTCCAAAACCATCGCCCACGCTTCATCCGACCACCCCTGAAGTGTATCCAGCCCCGGCAGCGATAGCACCCCTCACAGCCCCTCCCACGCCCACAACACCCTCAGCACATCGGCCTCCTGCTGCGCAGCCACCTGATATTCTGCGGCATTGGTTACGCCCTGTCGATTTCACGCAAGACGGTGCAAAAAATCGGAAGGCGTACGTGGAAGGGACGAGAGGTTGGCTGCTGGACGACATTCGTATTTGGCTTGCTCAATCCTCCAACAAAGTCTTTTGGTTGAAAGGGATGGGCGGAATAGGGAAGTCGGTGATGGCATGGCTGTGTGCGTCACGGCTCCCAGACCGTCACGACGGATATCGCGTGTTCCAGTTCTATTGTGGATACAACGACTCATCACGCAACGACCCAAGCCGTCTGGTTTGCACGATCGCGTACGCTATGTCGCAATCGAATGCCGACCTTCGGGATGCGATCCTCGGCATCTATTGTGAAGAAGACCAAAGATCTGAGAACGGATTGAAACGAAAATCCGTCTTGACACAGTTTGAAAGACTCATACTTACTCCTCTGCAACATCTCTCGTCAAGGCCGAAAGAGACGTATGTGATCGTGCTAGATGCTGTGGACGAGTGTGGTCCGCCAGGAAGTCAACGACAGAGACAACTTATGGACATCTTGACCCATTCTTGTCAGCAGCTGCCTGAGTTCGTCAAGGTGGTGGTGACGAGTGGTTCAGACGTGGACCTTTCGGAAGCGTTGACGCCGTTGGACGTCCGGGAGTTGTTACCCTCCGACAGCAACAATTTGAAGGACTTCGAGGTTTACGCTCACAACCGTCTTCAGTACCAAGACTTTACAGATCCATCGACACTGAACAAAGCTGTCGGTATGCTTTGCGAGAAAGCCCAAGGTGTCTTCGTATGCATGCGGTTGGCATGTGACCTTATCAATGCGATGGAGTTTGGGAACGATGAGGCGTTGCTGTGGTTCGTCGAAAACGATTTGGCAACAGGGATGGATCCAATTTTCGAGCAAGTTCTGGGACACGCCATCGAGCATCACGGATTCTACGACTCGAAAGACTTCCAGCTCATCATCGGTACCATCTGCATATTGAAGGAACCGCTAACGCAATCGGCGCTCGCGGCTTTGCTGGCTATTGACGAAAGCCGCGTGGGGAGCACAATTCTGCGATTTCGATCGATCCTTAATGTACATAACGGAGTGGTGACAGTCATGCACAAGAGCATCGTCGATTTTTTTACTGATCCAACACGTTGTACCGACCGCCGGTTTTTCATTGACCGCGGCGAGCATTCATTGTTCGTCGCCACAAAATGCAATGACCTGATGCTGACCTCCCTCCGCAATAACATGTGTGGGCTGAATCCGAGGTTGCTTCACAGCGAGATTCCGGATTTTGTGGCGCTGGTTGATTGGAAGGTGAAGCCGCATGTGCAGTACGCGTGCAAGTTCTGGATCGCGCATGTATTGGATGCGGAAGCGGACTATGGTGAATGGACGAGGCATCGGGAATCGATTTTGGGGCTGATGCTTCTTGTTTGCCGACATCATCTACTGCAATGGGTGGAAGTGATGAGTTTGATGGGTGTGCTCGACTTTGCCTTGGAGGAGGTCAAACGGCTTTTGAGTCGATTCCCGGTTGATCGAGGGGAAAGAAACGTCGTCGCCACGCCATCCTCACATTTTTCGAATGGATCGACTGCGGATACCACGATCGTCAATAAATACACAACCTTCGGTTGTCTTTTCGCCGAATGCGCACGAATGATCGAAGACTTTCGTTTTCCGATTTCCGAGAGTGCACTGCAAGTCTACCTAACTGCTTTGCCTTGCTGTCCAAAGGAAACGCAGCTTTCGACTTGGTACCAAGATCAGAAATATGAATTCGACATTCCAACGCTTACAATTGGGCGATCGGGCGAGTGGGATGCATCCGGTGGGATCGTGGAGATGGAAGATGAGGTTCATTCAGTTGCGTTGAGCCCTGATGGACTGTGGATGGCAGCAGCGTGTGGATCGAAAGTCGTAGTGCTAGATGTATCATCGCAATCACCGATCCGTTCTTTGGAAGGACATACGGACAGAGTTCGTTGTATTTCGTGGTCGATGGACGGCTGTCTCATTGCGTCAGGTTCAGAGGACTTAACGGTGCGGGTGTGGAATGGAGAGACTGGGATGATGCTGATGGAGTTGAAGGGTCACAGCATGTGGGTTACATCTGTCGCGTTCTCGCCCGACGTTTGCAACCTGGTTTCAGGGTGTTCTGACGAAACGGTTCGAGGTTGGGACATATCAACAGGATCATTATTATGGAAATGCATCCTCAATCCGTCCAGAGGCGTCGCGAAAGGCCCCTCGGTATCTGTTCTCTTCTCACCAGACGGCCACGGAATCCTTATCGCCTGCGACCAAACGGTGACATTCTTGGATGCATTCACGCGCATCCGAATGTGGTCACATCATTTGGTTGAGACGGTCACCACCGTCACCTTTTCGCCTGATGGACGGCTTGTTGTCGCGGGTCTTGCGAACGGCTCTCTTCAAATGTGGGATTCGGACGGAAGACCGTCACGGCAAATGGAGGATGAGACGATTCAACCTCTGAGTCGGAGTATGTTTCAAGGACACACCGGCCCAATCAATGTCATCACTTTTCCAACTTCACCGGTTGGACAATTCATCGTTACGGGATCCAGCGATGGCACAATACGGATTTGGGATGCAGATGGCGGAATGTTACTGGTTCTGGAGGGGCATACAAAAGGAATCACTTCGCTGGCAATATCGGCGGACTACATCTATTCGGGGTCCATTGACGCAACAATACAATTTTGGGAAATGGTGAAGTTACGATCTGATTTGAGGATTGATGACGATGGATGGGTGCACTCAGCGAAGGGACGCTTATTTTGGATGCCGACGCGAATGCGTGCTGAGGGGAAGTTTATTTGGTGGAGGAACGGTCTATGTACGATGGTGGGAGGGGATGTATTCTGTTTCCATGTTGGAGATTTGTGAGTGAGATCGCGGTTATGTAGATCGACCCAATTGCTGGCAACGTGTCTCTCTAGGGTAGCTCGATTCATCAGACAATGATGGCATTTCTCTCCCAGTGTATCTTCCTTCCAATCGGCACCGGCAACAATTTCGTAGAGACAGAGGTCTCCCTGCCAGTGGGTTGCTTCCTTAAACCCTAATCTCAGCCCCAGTCTCCTAGTTGCTTGGTCTCTAGCTAATCTGGCCATCCAGCGATGTGCGGAGCAGGGGCCAGTGCAGCAGGGTTCAGCGGCAGCGGCAGACACATCTGAACAGCATAGAACCTCTCACAACCTCTCACAGACACCCTTGGCATCGCTCGGAGCATCGCTTAAACACGCATCAGCAATACTTGTAGCGCTGGGGGTCGCGCTGGCCTGCGCTGGCATCTTGGACTGGCAGGGAACGCGTCGAGCAGGTGTGGGCCTGGGCGCGAACGACGTGACAGTTGTACCGGAAGTTCCCTCAAAGTCGAAAAAATTTCCTCCCCTGTGTTGTCCGAGCTTACACCTAAACTCCACCAGCGCTGTATGAAACGAGTTCCGGAAGTCCCCTGGTCTCATTCATGGTCCTCGTTTGCAGGTGGTTTGCAGGGGCGCCATCGTGTGGAGAAAAGACATTTCGCAGTCAATTCGGAGATATAAAAAATGGCTCGAACTACTTGCTCAACCCACCAGCAAACTCCGCTTTTGACGCCGCATTCGATAGACAACAATTCTTTTTAGACATTTCGGTACCGTAGAAAGATGAAATACATTGCATCCCTTCTCGCCGTGACTGCTCTGCTTTCCTCCACGGGTGCCGAAGCGCGCATCACATACGGTCCATCAACCCAAACTCCCCATCGCCGTGTCCATCGAAGAGAAGTTCCTCAAGAACACTCGCACGCAATTATTGTCAATGCCGTGCGTTCGATCCTGGGAAATAGGCAGGGAAGAATCCCGGATCCGATATTTGGTACTCTCGGAAACGGTGCCGCTGCACAGGGGTTGCGTGATGAAGGTCTTCCGTCTGATCCCGCCTCAGTTGCGTGTCTGCAACAAGATATCGCAGATTTTCTCCTCGACAAATGTCAAACGATAGCAGACCCAACAGCCAACCGTCAATGTAAGGCCACCGCCATCAAGTATAGAGCCCTCGAACGCAACACTCTCAAGGTCGGCGAAAAATCTGTTTCATGTCAACGCGGCCCGCGGAACGGGGAGCTCGTTGGATTGAGACAGCACCAAGATCCCGCCAGTGAGAACGCTACGCAGGAAAACGCCCAAATTGAGATCATCGTCGCGCAAAAACTCGTCCAGCTGGGGTTCACCGCCGAAGAAGCTACAAACCAGGCTCTCGAAACTTCGACCTTTGCGGCAGGTAGTCTCCAAGATACAACAGGCCGTGCTAACACTTGTGATGGACCGCCGGGCCAGAACGCTTCGCCTGTTTTCGCTCCGTTTGATGGTGTCGACCCCATCACGAACTTCGCTTTCAAGCAGGGAGAAGTGATCGATTGCATTACTTTGGCCACTGTACAAAATGAGCAGAGCAAACGGGTTCCCGCGGCGTCGAGGGAGGAAATTCTCGCTGCGCTTGGTCCCAACTCGGCTCCAGCTCCAGCTCCCGCCCCACCTCAAGATGGTGCCGCGACAAACGACGTCGGAAAAGTACTCGAAAACCCTACGGACAACGCAAGCAACATTGTCGGTGCACCCTCCACTGAGACCCTTGCCAAGCTGAAAGACTTGCTTACACAAGCAGTGAACCTTCTCAACTGATACATTTTGTGAGCTGAAATCCAGTTTTGTACCATTCGAGCTTTGTAAAATAGGCCGGCGTATTGTTTCCAGTTGTTTCAAATAGCCGCTCGTTTATTTACTGTAACTCCTCCATCCGAGTAAATCAGTTTCAATCTTTGTATGCTAGTTCGCTCTCGTCCATTAACTTTCCAGTATGTATGACATTTTGAATATCAACTGTGTGGGCATGTTAAAAAAACAAATAAATCTCCATTACTTACGATCAGACTTAGTGTTACTAAGACGTGCTCTAAAAGGGCTGATGACGGACTGATGAAGGTCAAAATCGGTGTGAAGTTTTCCTTGTCTTTGTGCTGATGTGCCAGTCACACCATGAATTTAAACTCCGACCCACAAGTCCTGCCCCCCCAAAAAATATCATGATAGTGTGTTAATCCCATATCAGTGCTCTACATTAAATCAGTTCATTCCATTTCTGAAAACCTCTTGAAATATCTAAAATAATCAAAACACAGCTATATTTGAAGATGACTTATAACAGTAAGTCGTAGGTCAAATACGAGAAACAGCCATTGCCGTGCCTTTGAACTACCTATGCCATACTGTTCCTACAAGAGTTGCTCGAAAATCTTTTCGAGTCGGATGATTGCAAAAAGGGAATACGGGAGTAAGTCAGTCGAAAGGTTCCAAGATCACAAATTGAGAGATTATGGGCCGATAACACGATATGCAGGTCCGGATTCCTTACCTCAAGGAAAGCCTCAGGGTCCTGTGCGCCACCCAAAGTGTGTTTGTCGTTTATCGTGAAAAACGGAACACCCGTAACTCCCTTCCGTCTGGCACCCTAAAACCCACACAACCAAAAAAAAAGGGGAAAACCAGCATACGAAAGGTGTTAATTCCTGCTCGAATTTCGAATGACAACCAGGGTTACAACAACACGTCCACTTCCTCACCTGAATTTCCTCTTTGACAACCGCAACTCCTTCGTCGGACTTGAGATACGAGATAACTTCGTCCTTGTTCAAGCCGACACGTGCTGCTGATTCCGCCAAGACGTTTATATCCCCAATGTTATTGTCGCGCTCAAAGTGGTCTTTGAAGAGCTCTTCTGCCAGCTGATCAGAAAGGAGACACACAAATTAGAACTTATGATGGAGGAGCTATGAAAGGCTCCGAGGAAGGGCATTCTACGGATTCACGCACCTCCCATTGAACACCTTTGCTGTAAGCGTAGTTCAAAAGTCTGTGACCATCCAAAGTACTAATGATGGAAATGCGAAAACTACGTAAGAAACTTTCATTCGATTTCTTGTAGTTCAAATCACAGGGACATGACTTCTTCCGAGAACGGGCACATTAACTTACTTTGCCATATCCCCCCCTTTCGAAAAGTGAAGCCCCTCTTCGGCCGCGATTCCGCCGACGTAAGAAATCATTTGGTGCACACGGTTCATTCCGAACTTCTTGCCTAAATGTTCAATCCTGTCGACGCCTTCTTTGGGCAATGATGGGTCGAGCTGTGAGGAGATATGAACCATTAACAACCAAGTCTGGACAGATCATCCGAAGGCCGTTTCACGAGAATATGTCACTTGCTGTTTACCTGGTAAGGGCTGTATCGAAGCTTGAATTCTACATCGTGGCCCTTTGCTTTGAACTAAGAAAAGTCGGAAACTTTTCAGTTTACGAAAATACCCGATAGCCGAGAACTACCCAAAAAGCAGACTTGAAACATGTGGTGCTTACAGCTGACATAGCTCTCTCCAAGCGTTTCTTCCCGATGAAACACCAGGGGCAGACGATGTCGCTGGTGATGTCGATGTTGATGGTTTTGGGCATTTTCTTCGACTGCAAGCAATTCAAAAAGCGGATATGTAGGGGCACCTGTATTGAGCGGACTGTGGTTGCAGGTATCTGGGGGAAAGCGCCGTCTTTATATATTTCCCATCACACCTCAATATGCCAGGGATTTTCCGGGGTGTTCCCGGCTTACAAACATGCTTACAAATACGGTTTGGAGCACATCCAACGGAAGCCATCATCGTCGAGTATACCCCACTATATTCACACCCTTTAGCAACCCTGTGGCAGTTGGCCACCGCCCCCACTATTGATCCATGCTTACCCGTTTCAATGTGATGAATAATAAGCGTCGGCGCACCTAATGTGAGAAGGGTTGAATCGACCCAGCGTCGACACTGGAGTTCGTACCACAAGCGAAACAACACCAGTTTCCACTTTGTAAGCATGGGACCCTACGTCATGAACACACAGCACTACATCCCTCCACTGGTACGCCGGACACACCCTCCTCTTCTCGTCGGATTCTTTCGTAGCGAACGTCCGCTTTGTTTCAGTTTGGGAGGGTCGTCGAACGGGGGGCACCGACCACTCGCTATTTACAAGGATGAAGTTGACAGACACTGAATATGCCATCCACACTCGTCCTTTTTGTTGCGGGCTAGAACTTCGGCATGGTCGAGGATGAGCTGTATCGGTCTGGTCAGCCGAACGAGTTGAATTTCCCGTTCTTGGAGAAGCTTGGACTGAGGACGGTTATTTTTTTGGCGCCGGAGGAACCAAATGCAAGATTGTATGTAGACCTTTCGGTGGAACGACCTGGGTGTTGTTATTTTATTTTTATTTTTTTTGGGGGGGGGAGACTGGAAGAAAAGGAGGCGGAGGAAAGAGAAGAAGGAGAGAAGGGGGCGGGGAGGTTGGTTAGGTTTGGACATTGACGGGCGTCGATCCTTGGTGGTTTGGAGAAGAAGGTTCTGTGCAGAAACTCGGAAGTTCAAATCACTCACTTTCTGGTCTACTTTGGGTTAGGCTCAATTTCATCGACGACCAAGAAATCCAGCTGCACCACCTCGGAATAAACTCATCAGTGAATGCCTGGGATCCAATATCGGAAGAAGTCGTCCTTGAAGCTCTGGAGCTCATTCTAGACCGGAACCGTTATCCTATGATGGTGATGTGCAACTTGGGCAGACACAGGACTGGTAAGCATGGTGGGGAAACGATATCCAACAACAAAGTCGTGGAAAGGGATCAGCCTCTTTCGCCTTGCCGAACTATGGTTTAAGACCCCTGTTGATGCGCGGTCGTTCTGGATTCTCAACATCTTTCATATTTTACAGGAACTGTTGTTGGATGCCTGCGAAAGTTACAAAAATGGAACCTCACATCTATCTTCGAAGAGTACCGCCGGTATGCCGGGCCCAAGGTACGGGTGCTAAATGAACAGTTTATCGAGTTGTTCGATACGGATTTAGTGCGGATCCCTGTTAGTCATCCTCACTGGCTTTGATTTGGAGCCGCACTATGGTATGAGTTGTTGGTTTGGGATAACAGGGAGGGGGGCTTCACGTCAGTATGAGGATGTACAGAGGGGCGATAAACACTGTATTTATAAGATAGTATTCATTAATGAGAACTACATACTCGAACATCTAAAAGTCATTAAGTTGGAAGTTCCAAAAAACCGTGATCATTCGTCACATCCTTCATAATACTAAGGGATTTTCGGCGGTTCCTCCTTGCTTCCCAAACCGCCGCGCAGTCAGCAAAACCCCAGAAAATGTCAGCAATATCCCGATAGAGAAAATCGCCAACATAAGCGGTGTGTAGTGTTGAAACTCGCTGAAGAAGATTGCTCCAGTAATGACGTTCAGGATCGTCCAAATCACGTAATAGATGGGAACTTGGGTAAGGGCTTCGTATCGTTTGAGAGAGGAGTTGATGAGAGCGATCTTGAGAAAAGGAAAGACAACGGTTGAGCAACTTCCTTCCGTTAACGCTCTCTGCGTCCCCATTCCCTTCTATATGAAGACATTAATCGAAATATGGGGTAATCAAAAAAGGCCAATCCATCCACTAACCTGTGTAAGCGCTGAAACAATCAAACACACACCGAAAATCCAGGTCTCGAACATTGCGAAAGGATTTCCGTGACATCGTGCGTCCGACATTATCACTCCAGTGGCATTCACATCGGTACCCTCACTCCTGTCCTCGTTACCAATGATTATCTCGCTGGTGGTTTTGGCAAGCAAAACCGTAAGAACACCACTGACTCCCCCAACGGCAGCGTAGGCAAATGGAAGGCCATATCGGATAAGCAACATCTCGCAGTTGTGGGGCTTCTTGTTGGATGATGTGCAGGGTGTGGATGAAGACTGCTGCTCGATGGTTGAGTGTTGTGTACGGTTGCTGGGTCTTGTTATACGCGCTCTAGCTGGAATGTCAATCGCTTGGCGTACAGATTCAGTGATGTCTGAACGAGTGTTTGTCGTGCAGCGCAGATGTTCGTCGTCGGTCTGACCCATCTCAAGGTCGTCAGCAGCCATGCGAACATCTGGTCTTTCCAAACCACCTCCACCAGTTGCCCGAGACCCGGTCTTTCCCTTTTCAGTATCAACCTCTTGAAACGCTGAGAACGCACGGTCGTTCAGGCAAGTTTCTGGGCCAGATGTTGGTATGCCCTCATCAAGAGAACCGACGGCTAGTGAGTTTCGGACGGATATGGTTGCATGAGAAGATGACACAGAGCGTATTGATGATGATTTTCTGGGCGTGAATAGTTGAACATCTTTGATCGGTGCGATGGTAAGCGATGAGGCGGGAGATACGGGTACAACGGTAGGTGAGGAAGACGGTGGTGTTGGAGGTGGAGTTGCAATGCAATACTCAGGTGGAGGAGAATCTGATGCGGATGAGTCGTTCGTTCGAGATAGTACAGGGCAATCGATTTCCGACACACTCAGCACATTTTCGTCAAGGAAGCCACGTTTCGAATCGGAACTCCCATGCTTCTCGCTCGTATCCTCTCTCCTACCCTGACTCGACATCATCTCTGCTGAATCCTTCTTCTCGTCAGTGACCTGCACAACCTCGTCGTACACCCCCTCCGAAACCTCATGTTCTTCACGTTCGCGATGCCCACTTAAGCGTCTCGGCTCCATGATTTTGATGAAAATGAAGAGAGAGATAACGGTCACACCTATTGCAGAGAGGAGCACGATGGCGGCGGGTCTGCGGTAAAGCGCGAGCAGTTCACATATCGAGTAGGCTTTGGTGATTTTCGGAAGGATTTGATGAGAGTCGCAGTGCGCAAGGGAAATCTCAGTAAGGCGCTACAGTTTTGCACCGGTGGCCAAAACAAAAACCGCGAATCCTCTTGCAAACTACTAACCCACATCAGCATGGTACGAGAACAAAATCACAAGCGTTACGCCTGCCACGATCAAAAGGGCAGAAATATAATCCCTGATCCCGACGGGTTCGTGGTTCATGAGGGGAGCAACGACCGTATTGCAGAGTATCGAGACTCCACCTGCCGAAAAGAGGAGGCGCGACCGAAAATATGGAAAACCAAAATCAAAGGGAAGCAATCAAGATTGTTTGCCGATGACGACAGAAAAGGATGGATAACGGAGAAATCATACCAAGCGCTGTGACGAGCGATTGAGCTGCGAATTTGAGGGCGAAAAAATCGGCAAGATTTCCGATCGCGAAGAGCAAGAGGCCAAGGTACCATAGCTGTATTTGTGGGGTCATGCACAAAATAAAAAAAGAACGTTGGAAGAGAATTGAGTTTTCAGCACTAATTCACATAACACGTTGCAGCACCCATGGTCAAGCCAATTCGCTCAATTCGGGCCCACACACCCCTTTAACCCCCTTAAATACGTGAGAACTAACCGGCAATTTCCATGGTGGCCTTGACTTTGTGCCACTCCCACCTGCTTCCGCGACAACACCCTCCCCACCCGCCAATGTTGGCAGGCCTTGAGACGCCGCGCGTTCACTCTCCTTCCGAAACGCGAGTTTCTGCACGTTGAGGCCCACATTTGCAAGAACAGCTCCGGCAAGGGTTATGAAGACGCCGAGATACCACATTGGAGGAACGTTGAAACACGACGAGGAAGGAGTTCGGTGAAATGGAGGTGAAAGACGTGCCCGGGGGAGTTCAGGCGTTTAAGGTGGAATAGCTCGTTGACGAAACGGTGGGTTTGGGCGCTGCAATGATCGATTTCACACCAATTGAAACTTCACCAAATAAAAAGGATTGTCCCCACTCACCGGAACACTTGGGTAAAAGTATAAATGCTGTTATATCGGGAGACATTTGGGAAAAAGAAAACCCGTGAACAATTAAAGAGAGTGTGCAGATCATTCACAGCGACAAACATTGAAACCGCAGCAAAGGTAGAACCTGTGAAGTTTGCGTCCGAAAGCGTGAGACCCCAACACTCACGGTAATGCATGGGGAAAGCGATCAGTAGGGCAGGGGAAATAATCAATATCCCAGGGACGGTGTGTGGAAAAAGGGAAATAATCAATATCCCAGGGACGGTGTGTGGAAAAAGGACTCCCGCGGGCGCGGGAAAGACCGAACCCCATACCCCGTCCCCCGCTCTCCCCCATCCTTTCTCTCGTTCCCTTGGTTAACCATCAGTGCCGCGCACACGGGTTTTGCGATGACCACCAAACCCTACATCTGTTTCAACGCAGGAAAGCAGATTCTCAACCAAGGGTTGTGGGAACGTAAACAGCGCAAGAATGTTGTGAAGAGTCTCTTTTATTTTGAAGGAGAAGCTTTCCTCGTCATTGTTCCTGCACCCATATCTAAAAGCGCCATGTAGGTATTTGGGCAAAGATTCACAAACCTTCGCTTCGCAGCCTCTAACAAGAAGAGAAATAAAATCCAAACATGGAACAATAAACGCAAAAGACGTGGAGACGTTTCCCCATCTTTTTGCAACCGTATCACGACCCACAACCGCCACCCTACCGTGCTGAGCTGGAAGCCTTTTCTTGTTTCGGGTAGAAAAAATTAATGATAGGAAAAGACCCCAGGCAAAATCGCGCACACATAAGAATCGTGTCCATAGCCCTCAAGTTCGCAAACCAAAAAGGACCCGCCCGTTAAAAAGCCGTTTCGCCATATGTAAGTCACTTTGCTCCCAAAGATCATGGCGGCTCCTTAAAAACCGCCTTACGTTTCCTGCATTACCAATGCAACATCCCCTGTGCTGTCAATTCATCCTCGACGTAAGGAATCTGAATGTCACGCTGTGAAGAAATCCATGGCACACACATGCGACGTTTCCATGTTTCCGGGACTATGGGACTCTGCGCAATTGATGTTGAATAGAACGAGGTGGATGTGCTGGATGTGCCGGTGTCTCCGGAGGCAGACAAAAACGAAGGGCAAGATGACGAAGACCCTCGTGATGACGACGATGTGAGCCCCGACTCTGCGAATGGATTCGACAGGTTCCGTGACGATGAAACGCATATACCTCTGCACACAGGGCGAAAGACATCATTTTCGTAAGCCTCGACAAGGGCTTTGGATTGTTCCTTCCAGGTACTGACGGTGATTGCGACGTCTGGTGGCGGTTGGGAGGTTGTGCTGGAAGTGGTGACCTTTGTGTTTGTGTTTGTGCCGCTGTTGGCACTTTGCATCAAGGATTGTATGGCGGGAGTGGAATTCGGGACCGATGCTGCTCCAGACGGCGGTACAACCGCGACACCCGATTCATTGGCTTGAAATATCTGGGGTACTCCCTCGACCCCTGCACTACCACCGAATTTCTTACACAACCAATTACCCGCGGGATGTTCCATAGATCGATCCATGGCTCGTTTTTTCTGAAAGAACGCTTCTGTCATAGCAAAGACAGAGATATGAAAGTATCGTTCAGACACTCCGTACCAACGCAGCGAGGTGGGTAAGATACTCCCACTGTAGGTTGCGAAATGCGATGATGTGTTTGAGCAAGGGATAATTTTGCTCTTCGATGTGCATGAATGTTGCTGTTCTTGTGCGAGTGTGTCGTCATGATGACGGGCCCAAACCGTCGAGGTCTCAAGCGTCGTAGTGGGCGCACATACGGACACGAAGGCACGATCCACAAGATCCCGGCATATTTTGGACGGTTCGCCTTCATGGGGAAATCTGCATAAAAAGTATCGGAGTTTAATCCTCTTCATGTTGTTGTGTACGTTGTTTGACCAGGATTGAACTTACTCGACCACTGAAACTGTACTGACGTGAACTAATTCCAGTTGCTTCGCACAGCGGGATGCGAGCACTACCAGCGAGTCTTCAAGAAATCCGAAGAAATCGGCTGAGAGTGCGAGTAATGAATGAGTGAGTGATCATCACCTCTTGGTGGAAGCGTTTCCACAGCGGAGCAAAAGAAGAGATTATGCAGGCCGTCTTACCCGAATC
This sequence comes from Quaeritorhiza haematococci, assembly GCA_027596845.1. Classification (NCBI taxonomy): domain Eukaryota; kingdom Fungi; phylum Chytridiomycota; class Chytridiomycetes; family Quaeritorhizaceae; genus Quaeritorhiza; species Quaeritorhiza haematococci. The sequence goes on along the minus strand of JADGJF010000316.1, from coordinate 269 downwards.
CAGCACAGCTACGAACCGTTGCAAAGTACCCGACAGCTCCTCAAAGATTGTCCGGAACGTGCCAAGATTGATGGAATTTCTTTCCAAATCAAGCTCAAGCCTTCGTAGATGCGTGCACGTCCTCGCTATGCGACACATCCCGGCGTCCAGGCTTTTTCCTGGGTCCCGCGATAGATGACTAAGGCTGAGGCTTTCCAACATTTTGCAATTCTTACCTTTTTTATAAGGCAAATCACATAAAAAGGGAGAACGATTTTAGCGAAACGTGG
>JADGJF010000315.1:0-23853 GCA_027596845.1 Quaeritorhiza haematococci | reverse complement strand
CTGATCGACTACCGCGAGGTCTTCCACACGCCGACGCCCCCCTGGAGGCGGTCCGGCAACCTCGCCGACCCGGACCTGCTCTACGCCCGGAAGCCCGGCCAACGGCTCCGGCTTCGGTTCGAGGGCTCGGACCGGCACGGCCTCCGAGACGCCCCGCCGGCGCCTCCCGACAGTTGCGACGTCACGCTCGACGGCCTGGGCTTCCGGAACCCGCCCGGCCTGGAAGCGGCGCGGGTCGTCCTGGTCGGCGATTCCTTCGTCGAAGGGCTCCAGGTCCGCGACGACGAGCTGGTCTCGGCCCGGCTCGCCGAGCGTCTCGGGGCGCCGGTGGCGAACCTGGGGCGGACCGGCTACGGCCCCCGCCAGGAACTGGCGGTCCTGGAGCGTTACGCCGCGAAGTTCGCCCCCCGGACTTGCGTCTGGTTCTTCTACGAGGGGAACGACCTTCAGGACCTGCACGAGTACGACGCGAACCAGAAGAACCTGCGCTACATCCTGGACGAGCGTCGGGCGGAGAGCGGCTATGGCCGCAGCTTCGTCCGCAACGGCCTAGGGTTCGCGATCCGGAACTGGCTACGCCCGGACCCGACCCGGCCCGCCGAGGCCTATACCGGCCTCTTCAGCGATCGCAAAGTGGGCCGGACGCCGATCTACTTCGGGACGGGCATTCAGCACGGATCGGGGGGGCCGGAGTTCCCGCGCGGGAAGTCGGACGAGCTGAAGCGGGTGCGGGGCATCCTGGCCGATGCACGGGCGCTGTGCCGCGAGAACGGCGTCGAGCTGGTCGTCGCGTTCGTCCCCGCCAAGCTGCGGGTGTATCGCGACTTCTGCGCGTTCGCGCCCGACTCCCCCTGCGTCGCCTGGCCGTCGGACGACCTGCCGGGAGACTTCCGTCGCCTGGTCGAGGGGCTCGGGCCGGACGTGGGGTTCGTGGACCTCACCGGCCCCTTCCGGGCCTCGGCCGAGGCCGGCGGCCTGGCCTATCTCCCCCCCGCCACCCCCTGGTGCGGGGAGGGCCACCGCCGGGCGGGCGCCGGGGGTGGGGCAATGGCTGATGCGGTTAGCTTGCCAATGGGACGAGGAGGGGAGCGTCAAAAGGAAAGGAATTAGTACTTTGCGCAGTGGGAGTGAATCAAGTTCATTAACAATATCATTATCACAATCATATTCAATCAACAGCAAGGCTCGACTCCGTCGACACCAATATTCCCGATATTTTCGACAGTCCGACCAGCACAGGGTACTGTTCGACTACCGCGGTGGACTTCATCCAATACCACACAATCCACAACCCGTCATCGAGGCCATCATGGTCTCCGCCTACACTGCACGGACTCTGAGGGACGAGTGCTTTGCCGTCTGAAGGACTGCTCGAAAAGAAATTCGCACTCAGGTGAGGAAGTTACTACTGCAGCCTAGCTTAAAGGAAGGCGGGGAGTGTTTGGTTGTGAGTGAAGTGGTTCTGGTGTGAACCAGCGTGTGAACTGTGTGTTAGTAGGGATGTTGCGTGTGGAGCATACTTGGTGATTTCTGGTCATGCATCATTGCTGACTTTATCCTCCTTCCGTATATTTGAAATTATTCAGAGTTTCGTACAAAATACCGTCTGTTTACATGCGCACCAGTAACGGCGCGCGACGTGACCGCAGCAAGGAGGAGACGAGCTCGAGGTCGCGAAGGGGAAGACGAGACTGATGGCGAAGGTGGTGAGGGTGAAGGCGAAGATGGTGAGGGTGACGGTGAAGGGGACGAGGGTGAAGGTGAAGGTGGTGAGGGTGAAGGCGAGGGTGGAGGCGAAGGAGCGGAACTTCAGCAGCGACCAGCATGCGAGCCCGTGGTGCCCGAAAGTCGAAATCCTGAAGATTGTGACGACGCAGCCAGCAATGCCTTGATCTACTACATACGATCTGGTGGGCGGCGAGCACAGTGGAACGTTGCACCTGGCTGGGCGTACAACGAGATCGATGCCCATGTGTGGACTGCGCAACCGTTCTTGCAATCGCGAATCTTGCCATCTCAACCCGCTCCTCCTCTTCCACCAGCTCAACCCACCGATGAAGAAGAAGAAGATGAAGGAGGAGAGGAAGGGGAGGAAGAAGAAGATGAGGAGGAGGGGGATGAGGAGGAGGGGGAGGAGGACGAGATTGGAGATGGGGATGGAGGTGGAGAAAGTGGAGACGGGGAAGATATGATGGAGGGGTAATTTAACAGAGAAAGACATCTGGCACGTTGACCAACGTGCAGATCAAAAAGACCGAAAGGTCGATGGTAAGCCCGCTGATGAGCCGCGTGATTGAGTTTGGACACGCTGGCACTAATGGCCGCGGAACTAGCGGCGAGTTTAGGCACGCTGACTGTAGGAGCCGCGGAGCTAGCAGCTGGCGGCGGTGTAGTGAAACTTGATGTTGACCTCGTCATATAAATTTGATGATGGTAATGACGGGAAGGAAGTTGAGAGGAAAGGACTTGGATCAGTGGTTCGTCTGTCTCGAATAGGAAGCAGAATGCAAAACGATGCTGTCAGGAGGCGTTAGGAGTATGATGGGTGGGTAGTTTTGAAGTCTAAAATCTCGCAGATTGTGTTGCTGATAATTTGCAGCAGCTTTCGTGCAAGTCCGTCTGTTGCCGCTTGTGTTGACTCAGAGTGCGGTGGATCGCAAATGCTACATTCGGGCACTCTCTGTGCGGTCTTGGTTTTCACAAACTTCGTGTCCTCCTAATCACAAGTAGCCCCAAAGATTAAAGTTCTGGTCCACTACCCGCTCCCTTCGACCCAATGGCGTGACTCAAAAGTCACTGCCTCGATTATACTCCATATGTGCAACCTTGTCGCTGCCTGTGGTGGTGTTGTGTGGTGGTAAGAAGTTCACGTTCAATCAAGGGTTTATGGGTAATGATATGTATGCTCGTGTTGTTCGTTTGACTTGGTTGCTGACTTGGTTGTGTGAACTATTGAAATGGTAATGAACGCAATTGGGAGCAAGCGAGCGGAGTTTGAAGCGGAGTTTTTTTAGTGTTGTACCAGAATGTTCTAAGGTTGCACAACACATTTGGGAAAGCGCAAAGGTCAAGAAGCTCGAAGGGAGCATGACTGGGAATAAAGCAACGTCTGGTGTTTGGCTCATCCTTGCGTTTCTTTTCCTGGAGCGAATCACAAGCAGGATCGCCGACGTGCGTGAAATAAGTAGCCGAATAGTCACGGGAGCCATGCGACCGATGCACTTGCACTTGCTAATTTGCAAATATTCAAAGAAGTTCCTTTAAGCTAATTCAAAGTTCTCTACTGTATGCCAACCAGAAGCTCTTGAATGAGGCCCTAATGGGGATTCCGCGGCTCTTTCAACCCATTCGTCGTTATATTGCTGGTTAGTTCACATCAGGTCGACCTTGACACCAGTTGAAGCCAGAAACTACAAGTTCAGGGTGGAATTTGCCATGCGAATCCGCCATTGGAAGAGTTTGTATGCCATAATAATTGCTGGCAGATAGCCTTAGTGCAGGACACGGGATTTGAACCGTAGGTCTGGAAATACCATCGAAGAAGAAGTTAGAACATTCAACGCTGGAACATGTGCCTATTCTCTGGCCTATTCTTGGGTTCTTGAATTTCCGCGTTCCAAAACTTCCAAGGTGAGCGCCTCGGTAGGTGCGCGTTTTTGAGTGGTCGCGCGGCTTGGTGATTGGCCGGTGATCGCCAAGCCACACACATTTTGATAATTTTTCTCGAAATTCAATTTCCCCGGAAAACGGAACGAAACACAGCGAGAGCGCACAGAAGTTGCGGGGAAAACTCTCACTGGTAGAAACACCGTAAATCAACCAACCATAAATCCGCAAAATGCACCGCGGTGATCCCTTCCTTACCTGCGGGAGGTGACGGATCCTTCGCGAGACGGAAGAGGATCATCTTCCGCGTTGGGAGCATTCTTCATTTTGGTGGTGGGCCGGATGGTGGCCATGCAACGCTCCGAAAATCTCCCGCTTCCATGCTGGCTCCTATGTAGTAGTTGCCAAACTTCCTCGACGCCACTTCGCGCCTTACATACTTTCCACTGGCATGGCAGTTGAGACATTGGGGAGGGAGGATGGGAATACGGGAAAAAGGCTGGATTCTCACACTGATTGTTGCACTATGAAGAGCGTGAGATGTCTCCATCTTTGTAATCAAAGTAGCTTTGGGGTGGTTCCATCAGGCAGCAGTGAACGGAAATTACCATGTTTAATATGCGGAGGAGAAAGCGAGATTCGCCGCTGGAGGTCCGGAACCATGAGGATGGATGGAGCATTATGGAGGGCGGAGATGAAACGCGGAGTCGGAGTCGAACTTGCCGTCCAGTCATTCTGACAATTCCAAGTGGGGTTTCTCCGATTATTTATTTAGCAATCCGAATTTTTGCGGTGTGATACTGGGAGGTGATACTCTTCTATGTTTCCAATTTCCAAGACTAGGCGGGGTTTTGGATCAGCATCCTCGTGTCACGGGACATCAAATTGGGGTTTGTCCAATGCGGAGAAAACTGAATTCATATATCAAAATTCAGACTCGTCTCCGCCGACGTCCGCGCGCTTGATACTCCGCCAACCCTCCACCACCCGGAGTCCACCTCCGCAACAGGCTACTTCCGCGCTCGCTCCACAATTCCCGTGCTTTTGGGTTCATTAACTCCCCGCTCTCGCCCTGTGCACGCCGTCGCCGATACCCTTCCTCAATCAGAACACGGCTCGAACAGTATCACCGCCTGCATCCCCGCAGCTGCCGATTTAAACCAAGACTTCAAGACTGAACGAACGCGTTTCCATATCGACAAATCATTCGGTCATCTTCCCAGTGAAGTAAGCAAAAGGTTAGTGCCCGCTCCGTAATGTCTGCAAAACTTGGTGAATCGTCCACACCCATATCTTTCAAGGGTCGATTAGTCTCCTCCACCCCGCCCCCCGTTCTTCCCCGCATTGCTGGGACTCCCATGGTCATCATCTGATGGACAGCAAGAGGATAAACCCTCAAGTCGCTCGTTCACTGCTGCTGTCAAATTACCTACATAGAAACTCCATTTCGCTTGTATCAATCTTATGGTTAATTCTGCCACAGTTTATAGACATCTAACTGATTCCGTATTTCATTCTCTCCCTCCCCGCTGTTCCAACCCTACTTCACCGCCCCCACCTCCCCCATCGCTGCCGGCCGGCTTCCTTCCTTTGGCGATTGTATGACGAAACTCTATTTCTTCTGTTGGTGTGCGGGGGCGCTTCCGTGCGACCGTGGTCTCCCGCCCTTTTTCGATCGACACTTTGTTATCTTTTTGATTTCGCAACGTCGTGTTCATCAATGCACGAACAGATACCCTCAGGAGAAAAAAAAGAATGGCAACCGCGACAACCGCCTTACACCCCGTCCGTGCATTCTTCCAGTGCGGGTCCTGCAGCGACTTCCTCATCGAACCTTTCACCCTCCCTTGCGGCTCATCAATATGCAGACAGTGTATGCACTCCTTGACGAACCAGAAGGGCCTCCTTCGTCGTGTCTCCACTAGGGCTACCCGTCGGAGTTCCATATCCAGCGAAAAACCCAGCACCGATCACCCATATCACCAGCAATCCTCGTCATACCAACCTTCTCTCAACGCGGACTCATCCTCAACACATGGCATAGCACCTTCATCGTCAACTTCCTCTCCCTCCTTTCATCACCACCGCGCAGAGTCAATATCAAACTTCTCCGATCCAACAATCTCACACCACCCGCCACAAGATGATTTCCCCGCCTCCGATACCGCCACCATTCGTTCAACCACATCAGTGGCATCTACAGCTTCATCAAATTCCCATCTGCAACTACCACCAATAACCTTCTACTCGTGTCCTGTTGCTCAATGCCAGAAGCGCCACTTGTACAGAAGAGAGAAGCTCAACACTGTGATGAGCGGCGTTATCGAGAAGATGTGGCCAAACGAGTACAAGGCTATGGCGCTTCTGAAGGGTGCGGAGGAGAAACTGTGGGACGCGGCTGGCTTCTGGCTATGGGAGAAACATGTGTTGTTGACGAGGAAGGATGCAGATAGCATGCTTGACGAAGAGGACGAGGAGATATTGGGGGAAGGTGGTGAGTTGTCTTCTTGCCTTTTTGGTTTCCCGAAAGACGATCTCCGGGGTTTGCATTGGATTGCTATTTCTTCGGTCGATCTTCTTTTCAACGGTCTTAAAACCATACTTTCGCTAACGCATCCCAAATATCTCTTATTTGTTCCTTTAGCCGTATCCTCATCGCAGAAAGAAGCCCTTGCCCACGCCCTGAACGATTTCCTGACACCCGCCGTTGCTCAAGCGCCGAACCTCTTGCAAACCCATCTCGCCCGAATGCGTGGCCTTGCCATCTTGGGCGAATATGAGGAAGCTCTTCACGAATTCTCGGCCGCATGGTTCCTCGCCTCATCGAATATCCATGTTCAAGAAGCCCGCAAATTCATCGACCCCATCATTTCATTAAATCCATCAATCTTGCCGCCACCCCCATTACCCCAACCACTCCCTTCCGAAGACCCAGCTCAGATCCCCAACCTCTCCGACCTCGAATGTCACCTGTGTCTAAATTTACTTTTCGACCCAGTCACAACTCCCTGCGGCCACACATGGTGCCGAGCCTGCTTACTTCAAGCCATCGAACACAACGGAAAGAAATGCCCCCTCTGCCGAACACAACTTCCATCGCACTCATATTTCGTCAAACGATCGTCGAACAAAGTCGTGGAGGCTTTGGCGAGGAAGTTGTTTGACGGCGTATGGAAGGGGAGAGAACAGGCAACCATGGAGAAGATGGTCGGAAGTTGGGGAGCTGGAGCGCTAGGTGCGGACGTCGTCCTGCGCGGCCTATCGCCTAGCGGGACTGCAGGAAGGACGATCATGAAAATTCCGATTTTTGTCTGCAGCTTGGTCTTCCCGGGGATGACCTACGGGTTCCACATGTTCGAGCCTAGATATAGGGTAAGTGTGAAAACACATCTAGTTTCTAAGTTGTTCGCTTTAGGGAGTTTGGGGGGGTCTTTGCAAGCATTTTTTCGTTCTTCCTCCTGCTGGTGGTACGCGATCGCTTGTTGCGTTTTTCGTCGGGGCTCTGCGGATCGCACAAATAGAATGGGCACATGTCCGTCAAAAGCAGAAACTGGAAGTAACCTTACGGTTTTCCTCTTCACGCCTGACACTACCGCCGATCCTTTCCGCCCCAGGTTATGCTCAAGCGTGCATCCGAAACAAATCGACGCTTCGGGATTTGCATGCCACGCGTTCGCCCACTCCCTCCATCACCAACCTCCGGTTCCCCCAACCCCAACGACGAATTCTATGACGAGCTTGTCCGCTCATATGAAGACTACGGTACCCTCGTAGATATCCGAATGTGTGAGCCCCTCCCACGGAGTGACCTTGTCCCGACGACGGAAGGTCCTCTTCCGCGATATGTGGTGGAGACGTATGGGATGTACAGATTCCGGGTGTTGAGGAGAGAGTTGGATGAGAGTGGATACCATGTTGCGTATGTGGAGAGGGTTGATGATTTGGAGGTGGATGATGTGTTGGCGGAGGAGATTGAACGGAGGGCGACGGCGTCGGTGTCCTCAGGTCAGGAGCAGCAACCACAACAACAACAACAACACTCGAACGGCCACGCACACCAAAACGGCAACATGCCTGGATACTCAACAGCTTCTTCAACCCTATTAACACCTAACCCAACCTCCTCCTCCTCCTCGTCATCCGCACCCACATCATCATCCGACCCCCACTACGACCCCATCCACCTCCACCGCCTCGTCCGCCGCGCCCGTCTTTTCATCCGCAACACATACACAGCCCTCGTCCCCGCCGCACGTCTCCAACTCGAAAGAGCATTCGGACCTCCACCCGACGACCCCGCGGATCTGAGTTTCTGGTTGGCGAACTTGTTGCCGGTGGGGATGGATGTGAAGTATGAGTTGTTGGCTGTAACGAGTGTCGAGGAGAGGTTGGAGAGGGTTTGTGCATGGATTGATGGGGGAACGGGTGGAGCGGGGGCGGCTTGGTGATGGAATAATTGGCAGGACATAAAGGGGATACCAATATTAATGGTTGAAACAATGCTTTATTGGACCGGGTCCTCTATCGCTGGGTTCTGTTTGGATGCAGAGGTAGACGACAGGCGATGGACATCTGGATGGACCACATACTAGGGCATAAAAAGGATTCTTCTATACCGAACAATTGAAGTCGTTGTTGATTCTGCCATTTGAGTCTTAGCCATGGTTTTTTCGGTTTTGATGTTTTTCGTTATTGGCGTTGGACATTTTTTATTTTTTTGATGGTTTGGTGGGCGGGGTGAAAGAGGGGAGGGGTTTGGCGATGCGGTTTGCCCCGTCGGGATGAAGTGTGAATGAGTCTGAGTCTGTTTCGCCCGGCCGTGGTGGTTGTTAGGCTGTGTGTGTTTGCTCTTTGGTTTTGTTTTTTTCGTTGTTTTTTATTTGTATTTTGAGGATATTTCATTTGTGTATGCATACGAAAACATTGGGATGTGAAGAAAAGAAGATGAAAATCCGAGAGCAAGGCAGGGTTTGGGAGCTCGAGGAACTTGAAGAAGGGGGAATGTTTTTGTTTGGTTACTTAAGATCCGCCGTCGACGACAACACCACAGTGGACACCACGGTTCATGCCGGGCCACAAAACCCTTGAGCGCGCCGTAGAGGTTAACCGTGATCTTCCCCTGTAGGACTAACTTTGGCGCGTTAGTGCTGAGGCAGTCAAGGTGATGATACTTGCCAGAGTTTCCGCATCTCAGGTAATGGCAAGGTGCATTTCGCCAGGAGGACAGGACTGACACTTGAGGTCGCCTGCATATGGTACAAACATGCTTCCAGCGGACCGAGGCCTGCAATTGTGCCAAAAACACCATAGACTGATCGTTGACGCCCACCAACGCCTCACCAAGTTCCAACACCTCGACCTGATGTCGACAGTCCCCCTTTTGACCATTTGCATTTTGTACCACAGTCGGAGTTTGAAAGGGTTTCAACATCACCACAGTTCCACATAGACAAAATTCTGACTGTGACTCGCGCGTGGGAAACAATCCAAAAAAACGCTGCCAGGGTAAAAATCCCTAGCGTCGCAACCTCCACTCAGGACCTCTTCATTCTGTTCTTCCCCGCATCCACATAAGGCCCCTTGCATCTCGGACCCTCCAACGCATTCGCCCTTTGTTAGAAGTGGAAGTCTACTCCCCCACTTCCCCCCACCAGTACATTCGCTGTCGAAGATGTTGGCCGGTGGAATATCGACTCCGGAGGGCCTCCCCGATCGCAAGGTCAGCTTCCGTCGCTCGGGGCTTTCTCTCCGCGACGACTTTCAGCCAGATGGCGCACAAGATGTTTCGGATCCGGACGTCCGAATTGGGGAGGGCCGTGTGGTTTTACGTGATATGTCTATCTTTACGTCTCTGGCCAATGTGGCGGAAATGATTGAGGAGAAAGGTATGTCTGATTGTCGTTACTGAAATGTTCATGGTTGTGCTTGATTGCTAGAGATCGCTGACTTGATCTTTGTTTTTATGTTTCTTTCTTTCTTCTTTGTTGGTGGGAACGAACTCACATGAAAGGCTTCGAATGGCCTCCTTTCTTCTCGATCACAACTCCAGATGGGAAGCGAAAGAGTCTGCCTGCGTGGACCTCCTTCAGGATCTCAACTTTGGTGGTGACTGATGGTCCTTCGAGCTACGGCTACTTTTATCCAAAGATCAACCGCGACCAGCCCCTTCATGAATACTACCACGAATGGCTCAAGATCCACCAATATGGTCAATCTGACAACAACGACACGGCGGCGGATGTCAGGTTCTCTCGCAAAGCCATAAATGTCAATCCCAATCTTTCCATCAGTTTCCACAGAACCTTGCGCGTCCCCGAAGATGGAGAAACGTATTCGCTCCTGCATCGTTGGGCCGATTCCCTATCTTCGACGTCTCTAAATTTCGTGAGAAAATCGACGACGATCGGATTGCGAAACGGGGTGGTGTCTTTTTACCAATTTACCAACGAGAGGCGATGTGGATTTCGTTTGGGAGTGAGGATAAGCGACCTTACGCGATCAAACTATCCGTTGGCGGGATCAATGGGCTAACTGGTTTGCCTAATCACGTCGATTTGACCGATCCGGATGCCCGAGAGGGTCATGATGAGATTGAGCAGGATTATTTGGTTATTCCTACCCAACCCTGGATGGCCGTGTGGTTTTGCGTGATATATCCATTTTCACCTCGCTGCAAAGGGTAGCAGAGTTGATTGAGGAGAGAGGTACGGTTTAAAGCGCGATTTTCGGATGCTGTTATTGAAATCAGGAGCAATTCACTTGAGAAAGTCCGTAAAATAACTTTGATTTTGGTGTAAACCTTTCCCTCTTCCTTCTTTGGCATGGCGAATCTACACAAAAGGCTTCAAGAAGTCACCTTTCTTTTCAATCACAACCTTGGAGGGAAAACCCGAGTATCTGTATGAGAGAACTTCGTTCAATGGGTCAACTTTGCAAGTAACAGATGGTCCTTCGACCTACGACTACTTCTCACCAAAGATCAATTGTGACCAACCGCTTCCTGAATACTATCACGAATGGCTGAAGATCCACCGATATGGCAAAATCCGATAACAACGACGTGGCGATGCCCGAGAGCCGCCGTCAATCATGGAACTGTCGCCTGTGCCGCCGCCGTCGTCATCTGGGTGCTCAATATCCGGTCTATGCATAAACCCCAACGAAACATGTTTTGCGCAGCCGAACGGTACGTTCCAGTGCCTTCCCGACCCAGATTTCAACACTCGAGGTTGCAAATACAGCAACTCCACAAAGTCATGGACTTTCCATATACCCCCCTCGCCGGTGGACACCAGCAGGGTCACGAACATCAGCGACATAATCGGAACTTGTTTTAGCTGCCCCACGACTATCCCGAACGGAACGTTCATCAACACGTGTGGTCGAGAAGGGTACATATGCGATACCACAAACACCTGCGGCAAGGTCTATCCATGCGAATCAGGAGGCTGCTCGGCCCCGGAGACAGAGCACCAAACGGAGTCAGGGAAACATTGGGACTACCTTATCGCCATCATATGCCTTTTCGTCGGTTTCTTCCCCCTCGCCGCCATGATCATTCTCTTCCTCTGCCGGAAACGACACGACTGGTCAGCGACTCGGATGGTGTGTGGGATCTTGGGGGGTTTGACCTTCCTTACGGTATATCTTGGTGGTCTGTGGTGGTTAGGGACGAATGAGGGGCCTGTACGTCTCCCGACTTTGGCCTTCCAGATTGTGAGAGTCGCTTCGGGGTTTGGGCTTCTGTTGCTGTGTCCGTTGTATTATGGGAGGGTGTTTTGGGGCTGGGGGGGTTGGGATCGAAAGAAACGGCAACGGGTTGCCATACCATTTGAAGGGCAAAACCTCTCTACACCATGTTGATCTTGAAGACTTGGCCACTATGTTGGCAATTATGTGGGTGAAGTTGTCCGCAGTTATAGGACACGTTGACCTCGGGAGTCTGGATGGACACATTTAATAGATTTGCATGTTTCCATGTGTTTGTGGTGACTTGAAGGTGATAACAACGCCTTCTTTTTGTCCAAGTGGTCAGCTTCGCCATAACTTGAACCAACACACCACGTTTCTCCAAATGTAATAACCAGACTTGCAAGATACAACACTGTACATTTTATCATAAACAGGATCCTCTGAGATTTGAATTATACAAAAGCTTGATTTGTTTTTGTTGTGCGCTCCAATTCCAGTTTATGTCAGGAGACGGGGAAAGCAAAGCCGAGCCAATCGGCGACCTCGATCAGACACGTTGCTTGATTTGTTAGGTTCTCTGGGTTTTCTAAATACAAAACACTTTGATATGCAATACAAGTCCGAAGGAAAAAAAAAAGGAATGACAATATGAGGTATGCGTCTCTTCTAGGAGTTAAATGTTGAATGAAAAGAAGCGGATTTCGGGAGTGACGGGCGGTGCTTTTGCTGGATGGAATTCGGCGGGTGGTCGTGTGCGTACGGTGTGAAGGGTGTGCCGGTTGTCTCCCGCTTTGTTTTACTGTAATTGCTATGTTGATTAGTGCGTATGTTGGGGATGGGTTTGTTTTTTTATATGGAGTGATTTGTTATTGTGTGCTCGTCTTATATCCTCATCACCTCCACAGTCGCTCCAGGAGCCGGGTTAGAAACGACAAGCATTTTCAGTAGTTCACGGAGTTGTTCGACCCATGTGTTTCGAGTGGGGAAGAAGTGCAAGAAGTATTGAAGGCCGGCGATCTGAGATACGGATTATTTCATGCGTGGGTGGAAAGGAGGAGCCGTCAGAAAAATGAGGTTGTGTTTTCGCATACACTCGCTTCTCCACACACAGGATCGCATTTTGATAAAAAGGAGGTTTGCTTTGCACGCCAAACTTACCCATTTCCATAACGACGGCGGCCACTTCCTGTTTTCGGTGTCCCTCGCAACGGCTGGCAATGATGGGGCGAATTCCTTGAAGATCGGATTCAAGAGGATGGTTCTGTATCAAATTCAAAAGGTGGGGGGATGTGTCAGAATAGCGATACGAGAATCGAAGTCAAAAGCGTTCATCAACGCACGAACCCACACACGAACGACTCCAAATACGCTGCGCACACTCACCCAAAAAGCAACGTTGCCAACTGTATGTAATTCTCACTCGCGTGCTCCCTCGTCCCGTAATGTATCAGTTGATCCGTAATATACGTGTACAAAAAGAAAATCTCTCCTGCCTTTGTGATTGTTGTCGTGCAGCACGGCCTCCGCACCGCCACTGTCGTCGTCACGGCAGAGTCGGTAGGCGCGTTGCTTGCCGTTGCTGCTGCAAAGGCGTCAGGGATGGTGGGCGTGTTGGAAGGCATGTTGTTGTTGGCGAGGGTAGGTGTCGGGGTGGTGGCCCAGGAGACAGCGGTTGAGGTGGAGGTGGTATCGAGTTCGTCCGTTGGTGCGAGGAGGAGGGTGGGGTCGCCGTCGATTTCGCGCAGGATGCGGACGATGTGGTTTTCTAGGACATTGTAGGACCATTTGGTGCCGGAAGCAATCTGTGGAGAGGGCGAAATTGTGTTGAGCAGTGGCATCTGAAATCCGCAATGACTTTGAACGGAAGAAGCACGAGAAAGAATGAAAAGAGAAAAGACCCACCTGGAAATCCGCGATATAGCTGAAACTCAACTTCAGAATAATGAAATACTTTTCGCTGGGTCGTCTTCTGTTGTAAATGGTGATCTGCTCGACAATACATTTTTCCTGGAGGGATGTTGAAGTTAAAGAAGTAAGTCAGCTTGAGCGAGATGCGGAAAACAAGCCGAACACAAATGAACGAAAAACCGTCTGCATGTACTTACCCTCCTCAACAACTCAGCATTTTTCGTCATCATATTAATGTTCGGCAAAAGCTGTATCCGGGCCTCCCCTCCAGGCTTGACGTGTCCACAAGTCCCGGACCACATCGGGCCCCGGAGTCGTTGCCCCATCGAAACCAACTCCGTCTTCCCGGTACCTTGCACCTGCTGCTGCTGCTGCTGCAAGTCCTCCCCTCCATTCCCTCCCCCTGATGCTGCTCCTGGTCCCCCTACCACTGCACTCCCCACCGTCCCCACCGTCGGCGTGTCTTCCTCCTGCAAAACCTCAACCCCGAAATACATCGTATCATTGAACACTTCAAACTGCAAATCCTCTGCAGTTGTCAAATTCGTTAGCGTCACAACCGCATTTGCGGGTCTCAGTTGTATATCCCACGCACTATCATCGTCCTTCCCGTTACTTGCCACCCCGCCACCTCCAGTGCCAGCAGCACCACCACCGGCACCACCGGCAGAAGAGGCGGGAGCTCCACCACCACCAACATTCCGATTATTCCTCCTTATCGATCCCGAAAAAAAGAACTCCTCCTGCGACACCCTCATCACCGGTTGTCTACACAATGCCCTCAACCGCATGATCTTCTGATAATCCTTCACAAGCCGGCAATTAACATAAATCTCTAGCATCTTTTCCTCCACCTGGTTGGCTTCCTCCAAGGTCATAACCTGGACGGTCCGTGGAGACGCACAAACTGGGCGGAACCGGAAGTACACCCGACATTGACTCTCTGGGTCAACTGTCAACGTCTTAAACAACTTCACCGACGTTCTTGAGAGCGAAAATGCCAGTTCCGTAGGATCATCATGTGAGAGATTCGACTTGACCGTAAACTCGAGGGGGACAGACTCCCGGTTACAAATCACCATACTCCTCGCAGAGTACTCTGTATCAAAGAAGATATTGTCCATCTCAAACCATGTCGAGCCGGCATCCGATCCGTTCACGTACACGTCAAACACATGATTCGAGGTTGGTTCGGGGAGGGAGGAACTGACTGGTTGGAGGAGCGGGTGAGTACTGCTGTTAGTGCCCCCGCCACTAGCCAGTGCAAGAGTTGTTCCCCTGCGGATATTCTGGCGAGCAACAACTTCCATGTTGATTCGAACCGTTTTCGTGTCGATCGGATTCTGTACGTTCTCAACGGCGAGGTATGTCGAAAACACACCTCTCACATTCGTCATGAAGTTGAGCGTGATGGTGTGGGAGTCCCTATGGTCCATGTTTCCTGCACCACCGGACAAGGACCGAATCGGTTCCAAAGTCCCTTCTGTCCGGTTGAATGCAATCCACGCCTTGTCCGACTCGCTCAGCGTCCTCAACCGGTAAGAAACCCGCTCCAATGTTGGGTTCTCCAAAACAATCTTCTTCACCAACCCATTGTTTCCCAAATCCTGTTGTCCCAGATCCAACTCGAAAAGCCCACCATACTCGAACGAGTGCGGTGGTTTGCTGCTGTTGCTTGCGCTACTACCACTGCCATCTCGGGAAATTCTCTTACACCCTCTCAATTGGATGAAAGAGGAGCTCCGCCTCGTTTGAGAAACGTCAGACCCGGGCCCACCAACCCTCAAGCGATCTCCATATGACGACGAAGAAACAACATCGGATGTCCATCCCGAAGTCTCATCCTCATCATCGGATTCTCCCGCCCATTTGCTTGAAAACGACTCGGACATCCGATCCTGTGTCGCTGAAAGGTAGTCGCTCTCGAACATTGCGGTCTCTTCGCCAGGAGTATCAGGTAATTGGTTTGATATTTTGAGAGTGCCGGTGGTGTCTTCAACGATGCCAACGTGCAGTGTGTGAGAATGCCGGCTCGGGGAGTTTCGGTCTATGATGATGATTTTGACATCTTCGGACACTCCTTGGATTTGCGGGTCGAGCAGCTCGATCGCAAGTGGGTATCGTTCCCCAGGTCCCACAGTCCCCGTCATATCATCCTCAAGTGGAGAAAGTCGCAAAATATCGGCTCCGGTTGGGTATTCAATGGGGAACTCCATCGCGATCTTGAACTCGAAAGGCAGGTGGGTGGAGTTATTCGTGATGTAAACGGTTTCCCGTTGGGTCTTGATCGACGGCCGTCCGCGTCCCGAGTTTTCCGGACTAAATCTCGGCACAGTACTCGGCCGCCGTCCACCATGCCTTTCATCATGTTCATCATACTCATCCTCATCATCCGACGGCATAAGACTGCGAAACTCTATCCGGCGCTCGGACACTTGGAAAATGGGCGTATCTACGATGACCCCGCGGACCGGGATATCTTCGGTCAACCTCGTTGAGGCCGTTGTGTTGTCATCGATGTTGTTGGAGACAACCTGGTTTTTCAGGCTGACACGCAAGGTTCCAAACGTCACCCCATCCGGCTTTGTCAAATACGCTGCGCTGGACCCGACTGGAAGTCTTGAATTCTCTCTCGCAAATGTACGCACACGCACTTCAATGTTTCCTTGTGGTGGAATGGTGATCCCACCAACCAGCGGCGAGTTCGAGAATCTCGAGAGGACTTCCATGCGTATGAAGTCCGCAACATCCTGCGCCAGGCTCGCATTAATCTCAAACTTGACATCCTCGTCTGAAGTGTTGACGATCACGAACCACGTATCGCATGATGGATTGCTCTGCAAATAGGGATGATGCAGGGCCGGTAGAACCAGCTCGCCATCTACCAATCTGTCGAAACGGAGCTCAAATAGGGTGAGCTGCGCGGTCAGGTTCAACGTGAGAGTGTTCTGCGGGTTGTAGGAATTGGTCAAGTCCAATGTAAACGTCCTCATGCCGGTGGAAAAGTCGCTAATTTGTCGCGGTTTAAAGACGGCCTCGACGACTTGTGACGACCGGGCATCCACCTTCCACTTATTGGGATGAACTTCTTGCTCTCCGTCGATTGCGATGAAGTCGATGACATTTTGGTTCTCCGCCTCGTAGAAGAACGGTATGTCGGCCAGGTTCTTTATGGTAAACTGGAATTTCACGTCCCCCCATGTGTTGAGATAGCCGACCTTCCCAAGATCAATATTCGTAGGTTCGATTTCCGCTTTTGAAACGCAAAATCGGCTCAAAATTTCCAGGGTTTTGAGCACAGTCGAGCTTTCCAATTCCTGGAATACCAGAAGGCCATCCAAATCAAGCTTTCTCCCAATGTTCAAAATTGCAATCTCATCCTCTGTGAAATTCTTGGGTTGTGGTACAGAAACGCAGACCGAGGCTTTTTGATGGGGTTTGATAACGATCGGTTCTCCACACACCCTCCATCGCTGGTACTCTTCGAGCGGAGAACTGCATTGCGCCGTCGGAACGTCCGAGTAGACGTTATTTGAATCATCCACATCCTCAGCCGCCACCTGCAGAACTCCGTCAGCAGAAGGAGAAGCTTCATCGGATCCACTTCTCGGCACATTGCACTTCACAGTGATGTCCAGATCAGACTTCGGTACGACTTCGAGGATTTCTTCGGTGGTGTTTACCAACTCAATTAATTTCTCGTGAGCGAGCGCGCCTTTTGCCCGACTCTTCGTCTGGATATTCACCATCGATGTACCTTCCTGTGAAGACATTGTTGTGACGTATACATCGTCCCAACATAGGCATGGCAGAGAGCGCGTATAGCATTTGTCGGCCGCATCAGTCCCTTCCAAGGCTGTTCCATCACGCTGTCCTTCCGGTTCACCCACACCGATCGAGTTCGACGATACCGTCTCGTTCATCGTCAGCGATCCCGGATCTACAAACAGGCGAACTTCAACTGGCAGCTTCTGCGAAGAGTTGTTCTGATTTACCACCAAGATGACGTCACTGAACAATCCGATAACATCGCATGTCACCTCGAATTCAAGTGTTTCCTGAGACCGGCTTTGCGGCAGGGATCCGGAACTGACAGGCGAACTCGACGTGGCTCCTTGGTCCCACCCTTCAAGTAGGCCCGAAGTCTTCTTCAGCCGGATATTGCTGTTGGTGCAGATCACATCGTACTCCAAGGGCATACGCGCACATTGATTCTGTACTGTGAAAGAGCCAGTGAAAGAACCACCGACTTTTGTTGTCCAGCCAAGATCGACGACAGCTGGCGTCACACGCATCAACGACTGACCAATGATGGACGAGAACTTGACAACCTGCATACTAAGATGGAATAATGAAGAATTCTCGCCAACGGCTTCAGTTGGTCCCCCAGAGGGCGAAGGTGTCGACTGTGCCGCTGCAGCCGCAACAGCCGACTCCATGCTGGAGAACGCCTCGTTCTTGTAAATCATAAACTTTACTCCACCGATGAGTGTGCGTCCATCAGCAGCCGGTGCAACCAGACCTGAAGAATTGCCGGTCGAGCCGGTCTGGGACGACAGGTTTGACTGACTTTTGTCGCCAGCGCTGGATGACATCAACCGTCGAGGTGTCAAAGCAGATGACGATGCCATACCGATGTACGGCTGAAGCGCGATGTATACCACCGTTTGCCCTCCTTTCAAAAGAGGCCTCTCGAAGACTGGTGTTTCAAGGCTCGGATCAGCGAATATGAAGCATTGCTGCGTGAGATTCGATACCACCGTTAAGAAAAGGTCGTCCTCTGCAATGTTCTCGACAGGGAAGGGTATCACTTTAGAATACTTCTTGGTAGGATCCACGTAGCAGTAGCCAAGATCCAGTTCGAGAGATGGCGCATCCGCCGGCATGGAAGAGAATCGAAGATATGCGGATGCAATCACGTAGAAATTGAAAACAATGGTTGCGACTGAATCCGGATCGACTGGATTCTGAATGCGGAAAGTGATCGTTTGGCGGCCCATCCTGCGAGGAATCAGCCCGAATTCGACGCGTTTCAGGCCCCGAGCTGGCAACTCGCCAAGATTCAGATTCATGCCAACGACCTCGACCGCTCCATCCAAAATCAAGGGCTCTTGTACAAGCTGGATGGGCATATCGGTCTTGCTAATCAGTTTGAAGTAACAATCCTTTTGTTGATCAATCTCAATCGGCTTGTTCAACGTAATGACGGGAAGTTCTGCAATGAATGATGGTTGGGCAGGCTGCAGGGGAGGTGGAGGTGGAGGCAGAGATGTGGCCGATTGAACATTATCTTGCAGTTTCGACGGTTCGGCAACATTGCTCAGGCCGACGGAAGGATTCATCGGAGCTCGTGGAACGGTATGTGGCTCTTGCTTCACTGAAACGCTTGGAGAAGGCAGCATCTCTGCACTTGGTTCACCCGTCATGGGTGTGGATGTCATAGATCCGGTGGTTATGGACATTGAACGCCCGCCTGCGGCACTGTTTGCCGCTGATTTTTCCGCATCTTCCGCAAGCGCCTTGAGGTAGGATGCGTGATCGTAGCAAACAACGCCTCGGAAACCGACCTACCAAAAATAGTGACGAAGTTCGAAAATGAGTTCAGAAACAAAATCACATGCAACATTCGAATGGAAATTCCTCTCTTGGGGAGAAATTGGAACAGTTTGTTTAAATGAGGCGACGCAATGCTTACCTTCTTCACAACATCCGTGTTTTTCTCTTCGTGAACGTAGATGCGTCCCATACAAACTTCCATCGTCTCATGCACTGCACTTTCAATGGGCGAAACAGGGGTTGCACCGGCCCCATCAAGTTCTGATCCGCGTTGGTCTGCGTGTTGCGCGTCCCGATCCAGTTCCACAGGTCGAAAAGTAACCGAAACCGTTTTGATGGCCCGTGGTTCTATGGGCAATATGATCGAGCAGTCTGTCTTCTTGTACTTTGGCGGTTGAGCCACAAAGACCTGCAACTGCGACCCATGCGCCGGCCCTGTGCCTTGTCCGCTCACTGACAGTTGCCGTTCCGTCAGTTTGTCTGTACGCGAAGATTCTAAAGCTTCGGCTGCATTGGATTCCGGTTCACGAGGGACTTCGCCGCCTTCGGTGGGAGCGGCCTCATCCGCATTTCCTTGACCGGACATCTGCTGCTGCTGTTGTTCGACAATCTCACCGGCTGGATCCCGCTTGGAGAGCTCCAACGTCTGATCGCCATCCCCGTTGTAGTCGTCATCTACTATACCCGCGCGCAATTTCTCCAGTTTCTCCATCAATTTAGCAACTTTGTCCTTCCTTCCCTTTCGCTTAGCTATCTTGAGCTTTTGCTCTATGTGCTCAATTTTTTCTTCAGCTTCCTTCGACAGCAAGATCAGCGGCCGCTTCCTTTTCCGGCCCCTTTCGCCGTCAGTACCCCCAGCTCCAACGTCAACGTCATCGTGATCGTCGACAAGGTCGAAGCTCAACTCAGCCCGGCAACCACGGAAACGCAGCTCATGGGGATCAACTCGGATCTCAAATGTTCGGGTGTGCTTTTGGCTTGTGTTGGAGATCACAATATATTGAACCGTGGGAGCCATCTCATTCAAAAGGCACGTTCCGAAATCGACGGAGAGTGACTGGATGAAGAAGTTAGCTGGTTTGCGGATGTTGGCCTTCACGTTGAGGATCTGATTGTTCTCTCGATCTTGCACGTTCTCGATCGAGAGCCGCTCGTGGAAGTGGCCTGGAAGACTGGGATCGAACATGAACTCAACCTCCTTTTTGCCGTACCCACGTACAACACCGACACGCCCGTCCCCAATAACTAAGTCCCCGGATGCGATTGAACCAGATTTCCGGATCGCATACAAAAGAGGTGCTTCCGAGTTGTTCCGGATCAGAATGGTCTTCGTTCGGCGTTCTCCCTTGTCAAGAACACCAAAGTTGATATTTTTCTGCCCCAAGTCCATCATGGAGCGGCAAACTGACGAGCGAAGCATCAACTCACGGACGGGAATTTCCCTCTCGTTGGCCTTTAAGAGCTGGTCGAACTCGGGTCTTTCAATGGTCCTGTCGAAGTCAACAAGGCGGAAGAATATCCGCGCATCTTGCTTTCGTGGTTTTCCCTGTGTCAAGATGAAAGTTCAGAATCTAGCCTTGAACCAGTGTGTTCCCAATATTCTCAACGTTCCTTTCAGGAAAAGACAAAGTGAGAAGGGAGGGCGCGCGGAGGGTTTAGTTGACAGCTCACCTGAATGAAAGGTTTGGCCTGGCCTGATGGCGTAAACACGATGATCAACGTCTCCTCGTTCTCAGGCGCGATCTCCACCCGACGAACAGGTTCCAACCTCCCGTCGGCTACCATGCTTTCAAACTCTCTCCGAAGCAGCATAGCAGTACGCACATACTTCTCCTCCGAAGACGGTTTCGGGAACAGCGGCGGGAGCGAGCCCGTCGTGTTCTCGAGGAGTTCGACAATACGGTCTGCTGACAGTTTCGACGTTTCGAGGAGGTCCAACAACGTCATGTTAGACATCTTTGTGGATCCGCCTTTCTTTGCAGTTACGTCGAGGCTGCTGCTACTCATTGTTGCCCCTGCTGCGGCGCTGTCCACGGCCCCTTGGGACAATCTAGTGACCTTCTCCGCCGATGAACCACCACTGCCACTAACGGAAGATTGAGTCCCGCCATCTTCATTGTCCTTTACTCGCGGTTGTTGCTGTGTGGATGGTATAACGACATTTCCTGCCGTTCCCACGGTGCTACCACCACCAGTACTGACCCGTCCGGAGATTCCAGACTGATCTTCCTCGCCTGCGGAAGGTTTTCGCTCCCTGAAATGCATCCGTATTTGACGTAGGGTCTGATTCATCGACGATGGATACGGCTTCCGCTTCGGAGATCTCCGGCCCTCTTTTGCGAGCAAAGACAAAGGCGATGCAAGGTCCAGGTAGTCGGCAGAGCCTGGAGAGGTTGCTGTCGAACCTCCAACGTCTGTCAGTGACTTGAGGCGGTGCAAACCCGGTGGGCCACCAAGCGTAGCGGCCACGACAACGGACGGCGGCACCCCCGACGCTCCCCCACTTCCATCTGCAGTCGGCCTCCTCAACTTCCGCTTGTCACTGATGGACTCAAGAAGCTTCTCCCGTCGGTGAATCATGCTGATATGCTGCTGCGTCACCGAATCCGTCCCGGCGTCGTTTTGCGTGGCTTTCTTACCCTTCGTGAAGATGAGAATTTCATCCGGCATTGATGAAGTCACCTCAAGCACAAGACTTCGCTTCGAGATGTTATCAATTGTGAAAGTCCGGACGGTCGGGGCGTTCAGAACGACGGCTCCAAAGTCTATAAAGTTGGTGGAGTGCTGTGTGAGTATGCGATAGAAAAGCGAGTGGAAGGTGACACGATTTTTGTCGATGTTGGTGGAGCGGACTTCGACAATCTGATCGTTATCCCGGTTTAGCAGATTCGCGACGGTGATTTGCTTTCGGTAATCCGGGTTGACTTTGCGGGGGTAGATGTCGATTTTCACCTCCACGGATTGCTTGGGCGGGAGTGAGATTTCGTCCCGGTAAGTATTGAGGACCTTGGAAATATAGCGGAGCTCGACGCGGGCGGGCATGTCAGAGCAATTGGTTATGTGGATGGGAGCCGACTTCAAAGTGCCGACATCGGTGTCCCCAAAGTTGATTTGTTTGGGGTTCACGTCGATAAAAGATGTGCAAGTGCGAGCTTTGCATTGAATTGTCTTCTTATCTTTTTCCTTATACGATTGCTGCAGGTATGTGAGGAAGATGCGGAAAGTACGTCGAACGAACCTCCCGCCACGGTGATCCGAGGTCCATGTGTCTTTCTCGGGTTTATAGCAGACCTCCACCGTGCGTTCCGTTCCCGACCTGAGTTGAAGCTCTTCAATGCGTGTCGACTCTTCAGTTGCTGAATCCGCCCCATCCAGGCCCATGTCCATCGCCTCCAATTCCTCCTCATAATTCGTGAAGCTCCCGCTCAATGCCATCTCTCCAAAATCAACGGAACCACTCGTACTCATCACTTCACTTTCCTTGCGGTTGAGTCCGGTGGGTGAGGAAGCCCGCGAACTTACAGAGCTAGTTGTGTTTGAAAGCTCGCTGTTTGTGGAATCCTGCTGCATAGCAAGGTCTCTTAAGCGGTCGTGAGTGACCATGCGAGGTGTCGCGGGCACATTATCCAAGGACGACGCGTTGTTCAAAAGCAAGCTGCTGTTGTTGTTGCTACCACCGCCACCCCGGCGCTCACTACGCATATCATCGTTCGTGAGCTGAAACACCACGCAAGGATTATCTGTGGTAAAAGAAACGTCCAAAGTTCCTTCGGACACATTTCGGAGCACGATGCGTTGCTTGGACCATATCCCAGCAACGCATTCTCCAAAGTCCAGCATGTTTCCACTGCTCACCACAAGAGCCTCCTCCCTCAGCACCGACCGAACCCCTGCATGAATCAAGATCTGAACCGTGTTGCTGGTGTCGTTTGCATTTTCCAGCAAAACGTCGTAATTGAAGTCACCGACCTCGACAGGGCGAAACGTGACACGGATTCGGCGATGCGAGAATGCAGGGATGGGGCTTCCATCAAGGGGTTCTCCTGTGTCGTAGTCGGAGAACTTGATTCGACAGTCATCCGAGTTGCCACCCCTACCACCACTAGCGCCAGAAGCCTTCAGGTCCATTGTGTTGAGAATCCAATACAAGTCGATCTCGGAACGATTCCAGATCGTAAAATCTTTGAAGTACGTGCCGCCGACAACACAATCGTCAAAGATGAGGCCTGTTTCGCCAACGTCCGTCCAGAGCAATGACCGACATACGCGAGAACGGAACTTGACAGTCGCCTTCGGATATCAGAGAGACGGGCATCAATGAAAAATGGCAGAATTGGAGTATTGATTGTCAGACGCATGCATTGAAGGAAGGGTAAGGGACAGGGGGTGTGTGTGTGTAATGCTCGAAACAAAAAGAACGACGTGTTTCTCGGAAGTCAGGAAACAAGCAATCACATTGTCTATACATACCGTATAATCCGGCGGCGACGCGCTGTTGCTCGACGGCTGAACACCATCAGCACCAATGCTATTTACAGAGACTCCATTTTCCTTGCTTGCATCCCGCACATTTTGTTGAAAAGTTTGCGCAGAATCGGTCGGCAGTGCTGGGAATCCCGATGTGAGGCGGGAAGAGGACGAAACACTGGGTGACGCAGGCTCTGCACTTAACTCCGAAGCCTCTTCCTTATCCCGCGAAGCGCCGTGCTGTTGATGATGAGCTATCGACAGGTGCAGTCCTGTCTGAGATGCACGGCTGCTGTCGTTTCCGGTGTGGCATGGAGAAGACGATGAAGAAGCAGATGCAGGTGACAGTGGTCCATCGCTGATATCTGCCCTTTCCGTTGTACCCCCAAACTCGACCCCTGGCTGCTGATCAATTGACAGAATTCTCGACATGCTATGTTCACCACCAGTGCCTCCAGCATCTTCGTCCCTGTCTTTTGTTACGGAAGCACTGGCGACCCGATCTGCCCGGTAGGCGAAGAAGAAAAGCAGGCCATTGATCTCGAAAAAGTCGTAGGTGGCATCTTCCTCCGCCGCCGGAAACATCCCACCGCCACTTCCCGGCCCCCTGCCTAATCCTGAGAC
>JADGJF010000314.1:0-23858 GCA_027596845.1 Quaeritorhiza haematococci | reverse complement strand
CGCCTGACCCCCTCCGCCCCTGCCCTGCCTTCTTCCCCTTCGTCTCGCGACTTACCACCGACGGATGAGATATGTGGACATTTCGTTTGGTCTCAGTCGCCGGTGGTCGGTTGTCGAAGTCCCTTCCTCCCCTCCCCCGTCATGATTTTGACCTTCCCATAGAAGTCACAGATGCATATCACCACTGCCCACGTACCGAAACAACCATCTTCCTTTTCATGGAAAAGGGTTGATCCCAAGTGGGCAAAGAACAATACTCTTTGGATTCGCCAGCGTCAGGAGGAGATTTTCGTTTCCGTAAAATGATGGACGCTGGAAGTTAACAAGGAGACATGTGGGAGATACCTAGATGTCTGTTGACCTAAGTGAAAAAGTAGTAGTTGTGTGGATCTAAAGGACTCATTGTCGTCTTGTGCCAAGGCCCTTGTCCTGAACTGGGTTATGAATCTGGTTATGAGTTGGAGAAAGAACCCTTTGCAGTAATCATCGATGCCATGCGTCTTCTCAAGAAGTTAAACACTCATCTTTCAGTACGGAGTTGGTATGGAGAGTGTGTATGAGTCTCAACCTTCCCTGTCAAATCGCATGCACTTTGCTGCCAGAAATGTACCACGATATCCGAAATCATGGCCTCCAGACCAATGTCAGCAACTACGTTCACCCTGCGTTCACCCTCTTGAGGTATTTATTCCGAGTGAGCACTCACAGTAACCAGCTAACTGTGTTACCTACCGAAGACTAGGCAAAAATGTTCTCGCATTCTCTAGCGCGCAGGACCGCGTTGGCACAACAGCGCACTGCATTCTTCGCGGCGAAAACACAGCACTTGTTCCTCGCACCATCAGTATGTCTTCGTACCGTCGCATCCTTTTCATCGGCGTCTGCGGCGGCTGACGTGACTGGTCTCGATCAGACTGGGTTGGTGGGCAGCGTGAGGCAATATGAGAAGCATGTCGCTGTTTTCAGTGGTAGGTACGCTGCCCCCCTATCACATTCTGATTGTTTTTCTCTTCAGTACGCAGATATCGTTTGCTGTATGATCTAGCGATCTATCTGTCATATCTCGTGCCAATATTTACGTGCTGATCTAACGTCTCTCTGGCTTTGACGTCCATGAACAGAAAGTCCTGGCCTTCGAAAATCGAAGATATGAGCATAGAAATGGCGGATTTGACCAATCTGTTGAGTCCCCTATCCGTTAAACTTACCGCCCTCGACGCCTCGTCGATCGACAACTCGCAGTCTACGTCACAACCCGACAGAACAGAAGGAACCACAACACCGTCAACTACTACGTCTGTTGGTCATAGTCAGGGGCGGGACATCATTATATATCCGGATATGCTGGTACTGCGTCAAGTTAAGGATCTTGCGTCGATAGCCGGTGTGCTCTATGAGTTGGCAGAAAAGCGGCAAGGTGGTATCAAAGATCGCCGCGATGGATCTGGAACGGCGCGTGCGTGGAATGCGATAGAAAAGTTACCTGTTACCGAAACGCATGTTCTGGTTTGCACTCACGGTGAGCGGGATTGTCGATGTGGGGACCATGGGAGTGCTTTTTATGAAGCGTTGAAGTCAGAACTGCAAGAGAGGGGATTGGAGGAGATGGTCAAAGTGTGCCGAACTTCGCATATCGGTGGGCACAAGTTCGCCGGAAACGCCATGTAAGTTGATGCCATCGCTTTTCGACAATGAGCTTGGCCCTTTGCTCCATCTTTTCTAATTGAAATCAAACATCCACATCAGAGTTTATCCCCAAGGCCATTGGTACGGGCTGCTGAAACCGGCTGATGCATCGGATTTCGTGGACTCGCTTGTCAAGAACCAAGTTTTGTGGTCGCATTGGCGAGGATGTGTCGGGTTATCTCCCGAAGAACAACACCACAAATACGAACAACACGTTGCCAAATCGTCGGACGCAACCAAGCGATTGGAATCGGTGATTGAAAGCTGGGAACCCAGCACAAAACGAGGGAAGGAGGCTCGAAAGACCGATTCGCCTGACAACCAACGGGCAGGGACGGTCCGTGTCACTTTCATCACTTCGGATGGGGAACGACATACGTTGTTTGCACCCCCGGGGAAATTGTTGATGAGTTTGGCGAGGGAGAATGATATTGATGGGATTGAAGCTGCGTGCGGGGGGAATGTCGAGTGCGCAACTTGCCATGTGATCGGTGAGTGACTTCGCCGTACGTCATTTATTTTTAAAGGGTTGCATGTCTGTTGATGCCAAGTTCTTTTGCTTACTTTGCTGCATTTCCGTGGTCGATTCTGATGCAGTTGAGAGCGACCACTTCGATCGGATACCACCGCCCACGACAGAGGAGGAAGATATGCTTGATTACGCCGTTGGACTCGAAGAAAAGTAAGCTACCGCATCAGATATCAATTAGCATTCAAACAACCCATTTTCTGATCGCCAACCATGATCTACTTTGTTACCCAGGTCTCGGCTCTCCTGCCAGATCCGGCTGACGCCCGATTTGGACGGATTAGAAGTACGAATTCCCTGATGATAATCGAAAACCATCGCACGCAATGATAGAATAAATTTCACCCACTCTTATTATTCAACATGCTATCTACATACATAAAGATGTTTCTATGCACAAGGGCCAGATATGCTTTTCGAGAGATGACGACGGTTCTCTTACACGCTGATCAGCATCCGCAAAGCGTCAACAACGTGTCCCTTGTTTTCTCGGAGGACCTTTTCTGCCTGGGCTTTTCCGAGGTTCATTTCTTTCATCTAACCGCAATAAGAGGAGTAAGGATAGTTAGCGTTGCAGAGATTTGGACGAGCAGCGAAAAATGAAGCCACTTACGATTAATTCGACATCCTCCTTGGAGATCGTGACCTTCTCCAACTCCTTTTCCCTACTCCAAGAAAATCGAGCAAAACGTAGTGTGTTAGAAAAAATCGACTAATAAGCCGTCCTTATCAACAACACCAGCTCAAACCCGACCTTGCCGTCTTCTGCTCTCTTTGCGTCTTGCTGACGTCCGAGATGAAAGTCATAGCCCTATTCAGCTTCCCCTCATCCACAGTATTCGCGTCGTCCTGGAACGCACCAGCGTTCATGTTGTTCATTTCCTTGTTTGCCTTGCCACGGAGACCCTTCTCTTGCTCCTGCTCTTCGACTTGATCATCTTGGGCATCGGCTTCGAGTAGAGATTGGTTGGATGATGAAGTGGAGACGGTTGCTTCTTCAGGGGTGGGCTTGGAGGTGGGAGCTTTGGTGGTGGATGAACTTGTGGGTTTGGCCGCTGGTGCCGCCGCGGGAGTGGTTGTGGTTGTGGTTGTGTTAGTGGTGGATGTTTCGGCAGGCTGCTCCGCGGAGGCCGCGGTTGTCGTCGTCTTGCTCGCCTTCTTGTTTTTCTTCACCATGGTGTTCTCAGATCTCAGAAACTGGACAGAACAAGAAATGAGAAAATGTGTGAATGTTGAATGTCACACAAAGATCTACCCCTAAATCCTTGGTTGCCAACATGCGCCGACGCCGAAACTCCGCTAACCGCCCGCCTCGACAAGTGCGAACCAGGGTGCGAACGAAGCCGACGATCTCACCAAAACTGGAACTCGCTTCCGCAATCTGTCTCGATGACGAGAAGCGGGTTTACGAGTTTAGTTTGACAACCGAACAACAAGGTTTGGATATTTGAAACCTTTAAATTCCAGATTCCCACCCATGCCTACACATTTCTTTTGCAGGGAGTTCTAGCCTAGTCGCCGACACACTCTCACGTTGTCGTTTTTGCATTCTTACCACGATCTTGTCTGGAAACAGAAGCTGAATGGGAGTTCAAAGAAATCAAAGAGAAGAGGTTGGTGCGCTATCACACTTCCTAAAACCCCCCCATTTTCTGGTCGACACTTATCACTATTTCCTCCGATACAGGTTTAACAAGGATACGAACAAGTTTGAATACCTCGTCTCTTGGATGCCGAGTGCCATGGGGACGGTAGAGTTTGTTTGGGGTACGTTTTGTTCCTATCACCGACTGGGTTTTCACCGTCTCAGTGCACAAGATTCTCAGACCTTTTCTCTCTTCTTCGCTTGTCATGATCCAGAGGATTCGTGGGAACCGGGTATGAATTAACGAGACCGTTTTTTGTATTGCCACTTCGAAGTGCCAGTACCAAGCCGACTTTGACTTACGGTCAGTTGACTTTCTCTCCCGGGTGTGGCACATTGTGTTTGCGATCGAATCAACATCCAATACAGAGGAGAACTTGGTGAGCATTTGCGGATAAGTTGAATTTTTGGAACACTCGGGCACTCTTGGGTGCGAAGAATGGTTTCGGGTCAAGGATATTCCCCAGCAAACATGTACTTACTTTATGTCTGCAAACACAAACACCTTTGATCAACGTCACATTCAGCCTGCCGAATCGATTGAGGCATATGTGAAGAAAGAAAGACATGAACAGGCCTCGGATGGCAACAACACAGCGTGCAATGATGCAGGAGTCGGCAGCAGTGCGTCGTCTGCACTGGAATACAGATCGAGTGCTGAACACACACCGGGCAGCCACAACGCCGTCAGCAAGGACTTGAACAAAGGATTAGACAAAGGCCATCAGTGCCTCCGTATCGATGGCACTCCAGCTGAAGAATGTATGCCCCGGTTGTCATCGGACCTGGAATATGGACCCAGCGAATCGGAAGATGTTAACGACTCTAGCGGAGACGAATCCGCAGACGAATGCCCCCGCAGGCGGTACGCAAGGCGTTGCCGTATTGTGCATCAATGGAAGCGAGTTAGAGGTCCCGCCGACGACCTGCACCAGCCGAACCGAAGCAAACGACGGAGAGTCAGTGACTTTGAGGACGAAGTCAGTGTTGATACCCAGGACAACGATGAGAAGAGTGAAGAGAATGGCTCTGATAGCCATATGAAAAACCTTATCGAGAATGATTCAGTCGATGATTCGCTCTGGCTGATGAGGAATAGAAAGAGACATTGGGACGAAACGACAGATGACGATTCCGATGAGACCAGTAGCATGAGTGCAAGCCCTAGCAGGAAGAGGGCGCGCGCCAAACTTCCGACTTCTTTGCCTCACGTCTTGACAGTTTCCAGGCGAACAAAGAAGCGGTCCTTGAAGAAGTTCTCCTTTAAGTCAACTCGACGTACCGTCTCAGCGTCAGAGCATTCGCCACCTGTAGAAAACGACGTCAGCTCGTCTGCGGTCGAAATGTTCGGCCGCCGGTTGGGTGATTGCGGAGATGGCGATGATCAAAGCAGCATCATTGACTCCAGCGATATGGAGGGTGGTGACCACGATGAAGACAGCATCTACAATCAGGATAACGAAACCGATTCCAGGAACAACAGCATAGATATTGTGGTAAGGATGGAACAGAATGTTGATCAGATGAACAGCGAATACCGGGAGCTTAGTGAACCCGAAGAAGATAACGAGAACGAGAGCGTTTCCGAGAGAGTTGCCCAGGGTGAAGGATCCGAATGCGATGGCGGTCTTGATGATCTCATTTCGCCGAACAGTGAGGAGGGGGTAGGGCGTTCGAGCATCCTTAATTCCGAGGACGAATCCGACTATGACTTTTGGAAATCCGATGATAGTGGAAATAAAAGTTTTTTGGACGTGAGTGGGTTTTCGGGTGCAGATTCCTGTCTCAGCGCGAACGCCATTGCAAGCGCCGCCGAAAATGCTCCTGCTTTGGTAGGTGGGAGCGGAGATGTGCTATTTGAGTTGATGGTGTTGGGTGCTGAGAGTGCGCTGTCCATCTCAACCCCACAGCAGCAACACCAGGACCACCTCTTTGACGAACTGTCACTTGCCGATATTGTTGATTTTCCTGCCGAGGACGAGCAGAATTCATCTTTAGCAAACCACATCGATAATACGGCCAGTATCCTTCCGGACGGGCTACGAAACGCCCCCGATATGAGAAAGGGTGGCAAGGGAAACGCGAGAAGTTTAGATCAATTCTCTGTCGACTCTCTTCTGGGCAATTCACCGGGACTGACATCGGAGCACGTGTCCCAACTACCAGGGAGTCCGGATTTTTCGGGGTTGGCCGCACGAACCCCGGGTTCAGGGTCACGATTATCGTCAAGCACATGCTCCAGTACCCCTCCCGCCCTTGAGCGCATCTCCGTTTCCCCATGCTCACCACCATCTGCACCATCCGACCATTTCAGTGGAAACGGTTCGATGCATACAGCAGCAACAACATATGCCACATATCACCTTGAATATGTAGATCCAACGTCTCTTCCCGCCGTGGCAGCACCCTCACCTGCGGTGCACATTCCGTACTCGACTACCGAAAAGGGGCAAATCCTGATCCCACACTTTTCGACGATGGCGGTTGACCCTATGCCGACATGGTTGGATGTTCCACCTTCTCCAACACCGGGCGCAACAGGCGTGTGGGGTGCACCCATGAGTCCTGCCGACTTCGCCCTACCACTCGCACCGATCGCGGAGTTTCAATCTCCTCCGACGGCGGTTCCTCCATATGATCTCCCTTCGAGCGTCCCCTCGCCGTTCATTCCTGGACGTAGCCACTTCTCGAGCAGTATGGCACAACTGCCGACTCATAGTCGCTGGGATGAAGCACATATGTGCCAAGTTTGAGGTTTTTGTGGGCTTTCCTTGTCTTCCCTTTTGGAAAACGGTATGCCAATTTTTAGGAAACAGACATTTTGCAAGATCTGTGCGTCAACCAGGAGAACATACACATCCCATGCTTTCAAAGTTTTCCATCAATCTGTAAATAGCTCCCAAACGCGGTCTAGAAACAGTCTTGAACACAATTTTGCAACCCTTTTTTCCACGATAGTAGAAGCAAAACTTTGTACAGATTGTGTATCTCTCTTTTGACAAAATACAATTCACCTCTAATACTTCATTACACACTTCAAGCGCTTTACCACCACTTTTCGAGCTTGATATACTTTTCCGGGATTCGACCTGACAAATGTTCCAGCATTTCTCTTTCGAACGACGATGGACCACACAGATACACTTCAGGCGTATCCAAGCGTAACATCGTAGTGGCTTTCGTCAAATCCATAATGTCCTCCAAAGAAATCCGTCGATTCAACACATTGTCTCTGTGGTCCAACACATCTGACGCCACTTTCCCCTCTTTCCCCCTCGTGATGAAAAACCTCACCACAAAACGGGGATCTTCCTCATGGAACCGCTCCAAACGTTCTCGAAACAAAATATCCTCAGCACTTTGAACGCTGTAAAATAGCGTTACATTGATCGGACCGGCAACGGCGCGATCTTTTCCGCTGTGGGTGTGACCCGACGACAAAAGGAGGTTTGTTTCAACGATATGCGAGGCAATGGAAATTAACGGCGTGACCCCGACACCTCCAGCAATCAGTAAGATGTGGCGAGGGTGCTGTTTCAGAGGGATTGTGGTGTCAAAATAGAAGTTCCCACCGGTTCGGATTTGTACCGTATCCGAGACTTTAGCCTCGTTGTGAAGCCACTTGACGACGGGATTTAGAGAGGATTTAATGGCGAGCTCAAATGTACCGTCCGTGTGGAGTTGTCGCGGTGTTGAGGTCAAGGAAAACCCACCGACTTGAGGAATGTGAGGTGGGAAAACTGGAACCGTTTGGTGCAAAGGTCGGTTAGAATGTGGGAAGGAAGACATACGGTAACACGCCCAAAGGAGAGGGAAACGGAACGGAAACGTACAATCTAGCCATTGCCCTGGTTTAAAAGTCACCACGGTTTGTGGTAGCCTTATAGGTTCCCCAGAAACTTCCTGCATGTACCCAGGGTCGAGCTGACTGTCCTCCCAAAACCTCTCCACTTTGAAGCAAAAGGTTTTGATCCTCTGAGTCGCCTGATTGATGGACAGAATCTTCGCCGAGGCTCTTACCTGTTGCAAGTAGAAGGAAGGAAAGAAACCGGCACTTTGTTACGACACCTGAAATGCAAGGGACCGGGATCAGCGACGATCTTGTGATGTGTGTCGGGAACTGAGGCACTTACATGACTTCTTTGAAGCTTGTTGGTTATGCTCAAATGAGCTCCGAGATTTTTGTTGAGGACCGACATGCCACGGCCGCGATGCGGGTGAATAAGGCTGAAGACGCTGGCGACGGATGGTTTTCGCAGTTGAAGGAAGATGGGCGCCATCACCAGCTCGTCACACAGAGATTCCTAAAGGCAATTGAATTCTTCGTGCCTTCAAAGAACTTCTTCAATTGTGAATGTATTTTTTGAAACAGCACTTGGGCCACAACTGTTCCTGCCGCCTTAGCCTATCTACAACAAGAAACCACAACACCCCGCTTTTACAATAAGGTTAGAAAACAAGAAAATACAAGCCGACCGGTCTCACTTCATATTTGCCTCCAATCTATTCAACTGAGCGTAGGTATCCCCAGGGATTTTGTATCTCACATTGGCCGTGAAGAGGACCAGGGCTTTGCTTCGATTCCGGATGTCCATCATCCTAGCCTGCTGCGTGCTCTCCCCTCCACCCAAACCACTGCCGAAAACCCCACCCATCGGTCCGAACCTCCCCTCTCTCAACGTCGCCCACATCTTTGATAAAATGGTCATCGTCGCAACAAGGATCTGCGGTATAGCCCTCGCGACGTTCTCATCCAGTTGTTCGAGTTCGAAGGCTTTCCTTTGGATAGTCGCCACATCATTCTTCGTGGGAAGGAGGTCCAGCGCATCAATCGTCTCGAGAGCGGCCTGGAGATCACCGGATTCGTAATACCGCATGAATTTGTGGAGGGCGATGAGCAAACCACACGCGTGACGCCTCTCCTGACTGATTTGACGTGCAGTGTGTGGACGAGACAGATACAGCTGCAGAATTTGTTCGGCGAGGTTGACGGTATCGGCAGCCCCACCCGAAAGCCCGGAATACGAAGCAGCTGAGGAACCGAACTTTGATGGGCTCCCCATCAAAGTGGAGGAAGAGAATCCTGCGGAGAGCGACTCTCCGAGCTGTTTATTCAAGATAGCGAGAACCGTATCGTAATCGCACGCCAGGTCGTAAAGCTTGACTGCGTCCGTATATTTACCGTCCCGGTCGCACATCTGAGCGGCAAGTCTGGTAATTCGGGCGGTAAATTCTTCCCTAGAACGAAGGTGCAATAGTGAGCCGTATTTTTCGACCTGGCCAGGGGTCTTTGTGCCGTCCAGCCGAACCTCACCCAGAAGAGCTGAGAGCTGATCTGTGTTCTCCAAAATGCACTCCCGGACGAAGTGGTGTGCGAGACGAGTGTACTCTCGTGCGTGGGCGATTTCGGCAGCGCTGCTGCCGGCAGGAACACGCGTGCCGCCAAGAGCGAGACCAGCACTCGCACCTGCCGCAGACGAGCCAAAGTCGACATCGTCTTCAAGCTCTCTGCCAAAGAGACCGATAAGGTAAATGTAGTGGAGGGCGTCTACCGGATCGGAGCGTTGGAAGTGCCGGATATATTGGTGGATCATTCGTGCGAAGTTGAAGTAGGCGACCTCGTATGCACCGCTCGGTGTTGCTACCGATCTGAAGTTCAACAGTTGTAAGCCGGCATCGGCGACGTGGGGGCTCTCGGGTACACGAAGGACTCCGTAATATGCCAAGGCGGTCGCAAAATGCACAGCATCGACTACAAGTTGCTCGCATGTGAACAAATATTGGACCGCACGTTCGAACTCTCCACACAGAAGCTGGACCATGAACCACATGATGGGTTGTTTACCGCGCGGGCTGAAATGTGATGCGCCAAACCGCATCATCATCTTGGCCATATCACGCAGGGTGAATTTTTCGTGAATCGGGTCCTCCGGTCGGATATCCTCCAGAATCAGCACAAGTTGGAACCATAGGTAGTCTTCCGTCGATGGGAGAACATCCGATCCCGGAATCGTTTTCCGGTTCAATTCACAACGTCCAATGATCTTGTAAACCGCCACCTTGAAGGGATCGCCACCTACCCACTGGCCCCGTTGATCGACGTTTATGAGAGGTCGGATGTGGTTGTTCCAGTGGATCAAAAGCGACTCACGAAGGTTTCTTGGCAGGCGGCCATTTTCGGAGGAAGCCCATGCTTTAAAGTATGCGGTGAAATTTGCGTCGCTGCGGAGGAAATCCTGGTCATTGCGTCTCACGAATTCTACAGCTTCTCGACGATGTCCCGATCGGAGCAAATAGAAGAGGTGGGTCCAAATGGACTGCCCGTTCACGACTTCGAGATAAGGTTTGATCCACTGCCCGTATTTTTTGAACCGAATGTTGATGAACGCTTGAATCATTGTGTCGACGGTTGGTGTGCCACCAATGACTGCGTGGTTTTGATAAACGGTAAGCTCGACGTAGCTCCAAAATTGTTTCTGCAGAAATTCTTTGCCCCCGTTGATCACAAGCTGTCGGAATTTCAGGGCATCATCTGCGAACCCGCCTTCGATTTCTTGCGCCTTGTACAATTTAGCGTAGTGTAGCGGTCCCAAAGCTTCACGCTCGAAACGCCCCCTCACAACGTCCTTTTCGCCCAAGATTGTGGCTAACAGCTTCCAGCAGTCCGTAATTTGCTGCTCTGAGGCATCCCCCTTGTCCAGTTGCTTCGATACTTCCATGAACGACGTGATCACACCGAACTTTTCGCCTCGCAACCTTGCATCGTTCAGTTCCTGCACAACTTTAGAGTAGTTCTTCATTCGTGGAACCATTTGCAGTGTCGTCCCGACTAGGGTTGAACAGGTACGAAACAGGCTCCAAAGTAAGCACACCTCTTTCCAAAATCGCGGGTCCAGAAAGATGCGAACGACATGCGAAGAGTAATGCAAGGACATAGGAAGGTTAAAACTTACCACCAATGGATCCGGCGAAACCTGGACCGGATGTAGAAATGAAGCTGGGTGTGGTACCACCCCTGCCTGGTGTAGACGCGCCTCCTGGGAAAATACCCTTCTGTAAGATATCTTTCAAAAAGGCTCGACACAACCATCCATAACAGGCATTCTAAGAAAAGCGTATGTCAGCTTAAGGAGACTCACCTTGGAATACACCTTCCAATCTGCTGTACTTAGAATAGCCAGGACCTTGGTGCTGGCCCAGTTCCTCAAAGATCCGCTTCTTTACGCGCTCCCAGTCTCTGTGAAGCGATCTCTCAAACCCTTCCTCAAAATCGCGAACGGTCTGCTGCCTGCTCTCCTCAATTGTGGACAAGATGACCATTTCGTGTTCATGGCGAAGGTAACCCTCGATGTCCGTATCATGCAAGGGCTGAAGTGGTTCGAACGTTGACGCAAGGTTGATCGCGTTCAGAGTCTCCGATACCCTCTCCGCATCGTATCCCTTGTTCGCCAGAAG
This sequence comes from Quaeritorhiza haematococci, assembly GCA_027596845.1. NCBI lineage: Eukaryota > Fungi > Chytridiomycota > Chytridiomycetes > Quaeritorhizaceae > Quaeritorhiza > Quaeritorhiza haematococci. Next base: position 12,543 of record JADGJF010000314.1, on the reverse strand, counting down.
ATATGCTGTTCGTGTGTCGACGATGTTGCCTCCTTCCCTCGCCGCTTTGGTGACAAGTTTCCGAGATTGATTTTCGATCTGATCAAGGCCGCGTTCAAGCTGAGGAAGTCCAGGAGTTATGATGTGGTTTGTCAGCTGGCGCGATTGCTCCAGGAGAGACTGGAAGCTGGGCGCTGACGACGACATGGTGATGAGTGGTGAATCCTCAACCTGTTGGAAAAAGGACAGTGTTTGAGGAAACCAGGGTACACAAGAGAAACCAGGTTGCACACATGAAACTCATGAAACTGCGAGCCAACTGCGAGCCAACTGCGAGCCAACGATGAGGGGAGGTCAAGAGAATGACAGTGGTGTTGATGGCAAGGAACGGAACGTCGGACGGGGGTCTACGCGTCTGTTTGACGGAGTTTTCTATGTCATCAATCCGATTTTGGGATCGAAGCGTTGCAAAGAGGCACGTTCATGAATTTGTTCGTGAGGCACAAACAGTCTGGTTTTTTCAAAGTTTGTCGTTCAATTCATTGATGTCGTGGTCTGTAATTTCCATCGAAAGCTCTCACATATGCTCGACAGTAACGGTGCCATCGCCGTACAGTTGGACACAAACGCGTCTCCGCGTTTTGATGTTTCCAAAGTCACACACTTCGTCAGTGAGGATCTGGATTTTCCTGAGTATACGAAATTACAAGGCCATGTACCTGTTGTGAAGGTTTGTAGGATAATCCAGGCGTATTGGAGCACTGAATCTGGTGGCTTGCCAACACGAACTGCGTGCGTTCACAGGTCTCACCAGTTTATTAATCAAAATATGTACATTTGCTTCCAGCCCCGATGGATTGAAAGCGCCCTCGAAAACGGATTTTTGCACAAGTATGTCCGATCTTCTCTGGGTCGAAAACTGGACTGTCCACGGCTGAGGGTTTGACCCACTATTGCCTTTTGAACAGTCCCGAATATCATTCCGCGGATCCAAATGAGTTTTTTTCTGGTTTGGTTGTATGTGCAAGCCAGGTTCGGACTAGAACTTCTGTGATCTCGCACGAACCATTGTTTTTGAAGGTTATAATTTGACTTACATTATTCACAGCTTCAGGGCTTCTCAAAATAGGTCCCTCCTAACGACTGTGAAGCGCTCCTAGGGGGTGTATTGGCGTTCGGTGGACAAGTGCGATTTGACCTCGACAAAGACGTGACCCATCTCGTGGTGAACAGATCCGAAGGGGTAAGGATGTTGACCGGTTCAAAATGCCCTCGACTTCACGGCATTCTGATGCTAATCATTTCTGTGCAGAAAACGTACCATGAGGCACTGGGACGAGGAGTTACAATCATACTACCGCATTGGTTTGACGATTGTCTGACGCTTGGTCGTCGATGTCGAGATGATCTTTACCTTTTCCCGGAGCCACCCCTTCTGAACCTGCACCCCGACGATTTGCTGTCAAAGAAAGTAATTTGGAATTACTCCGGTATGCTCTCATATATGGAATCTGAATCTAATCAAGAAAACAGAGGACTAAAGTACATTATCCTTTTGCAGCACCTCAATCGAAGGGGAAAGATTCGAGAGGTTTCCTCGAAAATCAAGTCTTCTACATCGACAATTCGTTGGATTTCAACCTTTTGCCGCGGGATCGTGCTTTGCAAAAGCTCGAAAAAGCTGGTGCTGCCATAGTACCGGAATACAAACGGGAACTGGTAACGTGTGTGGTTTTACCAACCCGATCTGGCCCCGTTTACGTTCAAGCAGAACGAGATGGCAAATACGTCGGCAGTGAAAGATGGCTCGTGGACGTCCTTGACGCGGGAAAATTGACATCACCCAAAAGCAATATACTTCACTACGTATGTGCTCTATCTTGGCTATCTTTTACGAACAACGGACTAAAGCAGGCCTTTTTTTTTTTGCGAACAGCCCCGACCACCGCAGACAATCCCCGAGATGCAAAACATGGTTAGTTCGACACACCATTAGAAATCATTATTCATGCGCCGATACATATGTGTTGTCGACTGAATCGCCCCAATCTGTCTTCAGAAAATCGCTATAACGAATTACATCGGTCGGGGTCGTGAACAGATTCGGGAGATGATGACGCATCTTGGCGCTGAATACACCGGAAACATGACGGACGTCAATACACATTTGATTTGTGCCGCGTGAGTGAAAGACAATTTCGAATACCTGGAAGCCATTCCTATGCGCAAAGTGTGGCGTCCCGCGGTTGCTGACAAACTCTATTCCAAGTAGGCCGGTCGGTGAAAAGTACGAGATGGCCCGGCTCTGGAACCTGCACATCGTGAATCATCTGTGGCTTGAGGAAACATACACACGATGGACCTGGCAAAGAGAGGCCAGGGTCCACTACCTCCATTTTCCAGGAGGGTTGTCAGACATTGTGGGATCTAGTTCCGTGCCTCCAGAAGAGGTCGAAAGATGGGTGGAAACTGCTTCGAAGGAGCTTGAACTCAAAGGGTCGGAGCCAACTTCCGATAAAGTGCTTATTGGCGGAGTCACGGCAGCTTCGGCGGTGGCAGTACCGAAAACGGAGGAGGTTGTCACGAAACCGAAGCCCCTGCGGAAAGTCCGACCAAAATCGAAGCCAGGAACGCCAGTCATAAAGAGGAGTGCCAGCGGTATAGTGGCACAGGAAAGTCGCCCGATTTCGGCGAAGAAGGAAGAAACATTCAAGTCCGAAGAAGATACTCATGACTCTCCGTTGGCACCAAGAAAACGTCCGAAAATTGTGCATGCGACGGATGGGAAGTCGATGGTATCCACCGCCGAGAAACACGACTCTGTAACAGCTTCTAAGGCAGTTGTGGCTCCGAAGTTACGCGCCGGCACCAGCGAGAAGGATTCGTCACCCTCGAGACGAGGCGCAAGATTGCAAAGTGAAACAACGCCTCCATCAACAAGCTCGCCACAAGCGCGGACGCCAACGAAAGGGACCAAAATTACAATCGAAGTCCCGATCAGAAAACGTTCTTTCACCTCATCACCCCATCCTTCGCAAGAACCTCGAGAAGGAGGATTGCGAGGTACCGAACGGCCAAAGATAATCGAAGACGGTGCTCTTCAGCGGCAGTCTTCCAAAGGACTTGCTGTCAAAACTTGCAAGACTCCGCCGGAGGGTGTTCAAGGCGATAAGCAGACAAGAAGCGGTGGGTCAGGTTCCAAAAAGCCCAACAAATTGTCTCCACATGACCAGGAGAACAAGCGCAACGTTGGTTCGACGGACTCGTCTCCTATGGCTAGCCAAAATACTAGACGAAAACGGAAAGCCACTGAAATGCAAAACGCGCGTCGGGTCAGGCTTATGTTCACGGCAGCTCGACCGAGTGAAGACGAGGAAAAGGTAAGAATTTTCGCCACGTAAGCCCTTCATTGTTTTCGTCGGGAAGTGCGTATATCCGTTGCTGCATTAATGAGGTCGATTAACTTACCGGCCATAATGTCCGCTAAACGGAATGCAGAAACTCAAAGCCATGGGGGCAGAAATGGCGAAATCGATATCAGATTCCACGCACTTGATCGCGGCGAAGGTTGTGCGTACGGAGAAGTTCTTGATGGGAATATGCTCGGTCCCTTTCATTTTGAATGAAAAATGGATCAAAGATAGCGTCAGTGCATTCGCATTCGCTGGTATGTTTGACGACTTGGCCTTTTTCTGCCTTCTCGTGTTCTAAAAGTAGATGCTTGAAGATGCTCACCTGTTTCATCCCAAAACACACAAATGATCAGATGAGACCCAATATTTTTTGGAAGACGAAGCAGCAGAGACAAGGTACAAGTTCTCTCTTAGGGAATCGATTAGGAAAGCCGCAGCAAAGAAGTTGCTTGACGGCTATTCAGTCTTGTGCACGCCGAAGGTCAATCCAGATAAAGACACCATGAAGCGAATAATTGAGAATGCCGGCGGGAAGGTAAGAATAGGATTGACAGATTGAGAAGAACAGAAACGAAAGAAAAAAGACTGCAGAAGTTCTTGGCCCTCATCTTTCCACTTTGATCACAGCTCTTACCACGCAAAAAGAATATCGAATGGATGAAGAAGGTTGCCAGAGGCAACCCCGCTGGTTCCGCGAATGGAAATGTGATTGTAATCTCTTGCTCAGAGGACAGGGACTATGCAGAGGCACTGACTGCAAGTGGTGTGACGGTTTACACGACCGAACTCCTGTTGACGGGGTTGCTGCGGCAGGAACTGGATTTGGACAATCCAGATTTCTACTTATATTTGGACGACGATGAGATGAGTGAAGGAGAGTGAAGGAGAGTGATAGAACGGCAATCAACATTCAGGGCAACATTCTTCATTTTGTAAGATTATCACATCATGTACATGTATATCATGCTGCTCCATTTTCAACAGATGCGCGCACAGAGCAAGAGCAGGCGGAAGTTGGGGGTGAAATGGAAGATCTTTGGTGGATGCCAAGCTCTTTGACAAGGTGACGACGACGGATGCCCTCTTCAAAGGGAACTTGAACCACATCTCCGAAAATATTCACTCATTGCACACGCACGAACTGTACCAAACTGCACCAAAGTACAGAACAACCTCGACCGTCAGCCCCCACATATCAGAAATCTAATAAAAATGTTGGGCAGCAAGGGGGGCAGACAAGCTCGAGCGACTACTGCATACGATTCTCTCCGTAAAGGTGAGGACCGACGCAACAGACGGAGTCCAAGGGTCGTCCAAGGAAGGTGGCAGACATGTTGGTGAAGATCTTGGATCTCTGGTGAACGTAACGGCGGGTGCAACGATTTTCTTTTGAAAATTAGGTTCTTTCCCCAAATTCGGCGCCAGTGACTTTCGTCAGTCCCGTTCTTCCTCGGCGGCGACGTCCATTTCAACTCTGTCGACCACATCATCATCCGGTAGTGCGCGTCCCAAATTTCCCACACTGGCCACTAAAGCAAAAAGCGCTTTCGCCACTTCAGAACCACCATCTTCAAGTCGTCAGGGCTCTTCGAGTTCCCGATCAAGTGCACAAACGGCAAGCCGTCCTGTGACCCAACAGCACCACCACCGCCATCGGCCCAACACGGCTATTTCGAGTCGTCCACAGACAGCCCGCGGCCAAACGTCCGAATACTTTGTAGTGGCCATCATTGAAGGGAGAGGAGTTGCGAGTGAAGTCGGACTTGCTGCGTTGAATTTGCGAACTTCAGAATGCATTTTGTCTCAGGTTGATCCGCGTTCCAAGATCACGAGGCCAGATCATTGCACATTGCTTATCCAGGGGTGCCGCATTCTTCGGACTTATTGCGCGATTTTCCTCTTCAGTTTGCAGACTCGCAAACATACGTCAAAACCCTTCATAAGTTAAATCTTTTGAACCCGGTCGAGGTATGCGTGAACTGTCCGTTGTGTTTGGCCACGTCGATTGGCTTCTTCATTCCAACGCGCACATACGTGTTCCGAACTTTTGCCGCCGAAGGTGATTATGTCGATTACAAATGTCGAGCCGATTAAGTCCAAACTGTGCAAAATCGTGGAGCAACACTTGCCGGCTGCAGACATTAATCCCATTAACCGCAAGTACTTCAACGATGCAGTTGGTGAGCTTCAGCAAGCGATGGAGGATGTTTTCCTTTTGATCTTGCAATACACTCTTTCGAAATGTTGATTAACACGGGTCATGCGTCGCTCTGTCTATAAGGTCTCAACTACATCAAGCAATATGGAGTTCAAGACACGGACAAACTGATGTTGAACCTTGCCTCCAAGTAAATGCATGCAGTTGGGCTTTATGTTATCAATATTCATCAACCCTGATACCCATTCTCCAAAGATTTTACTGTCTTGCTGCCACCGCTGCTTTGTTGAAGTGAGTGTCTCATTCGTAGTGCTTAATGATCGGGTTTCGACGCTGAAATCTTTCCTGTTGGTGCATCGGCTCCTTTTCAGATACATCGAGAGCGTTCAAAATATTGTATTTCCGAATCATACAGTCTTGTTCAAATATCAAGTTGTGGAGGGCACCATGATGATCGGTTAGTTTAGCATTCCTGTTTTTGCTATGACACGACACATTCGCTGCGTTTGGTAATGTACTGCCCCCGCCCTTTATTGTAGACAGCGTCACGGCGGGCAACATGGAGCTCGTCTCCAACATTGCCGATTCCCGCCATGGTGCTTCACTCTTTGCGGTTCTCAACCACACATCCACACCTATGGGAGGTAATTACACAAATGTAGCCATTCGATGCACGTTTTGACACCAAGATGCGATAATGTCGAATCTTTGCTGAATTGCTTTGGAAGCTCGACTGTTGCGAACCAACATTTTACAGCCCTTAACCGGTAAGCATCCTTGCAAGAAAAGTTATCTTACTCAATATTTTGTGATGACGTTCTCATATGTGGTCCTTTCCAGATGAAGACACGATCAATACTAGATTGGACTCGGTGGAAGGTAGGAGATGTGATTTGGATGAAACGACATTCAGATCTCAAATGTTTGCTGGTACTGTTGCTGACAAACGCCCTCCTTTCGATAATCTCTGAACTGAACCCCAGAACTGACTCAAAGCGAGGTGAATCGAAAGATTGAAACATCCATGAATTTCTTCGCGACTTATCCCAACCACCATTTTCCCTTTAGGAAACCTTTTTCGCGGTTCAAAATGGTGAGAAAAGTCGCGCTCTGTTGACCCCCTTGACCCCATCCATCTGCATTCATATCGCTTCGTTCAATTCGTTTCGGCGTGTATTGACCTGCATTTCTCCTTCCCCTTTGTTTTGAAAGCTTTGAAGCCTTTCCTGGATGTGGATCATCTCATCACGGCGGTAGATTTTCTCCGGTGTCTTCCCATTTATGATGTCCAGCACTCGTAACCATCATCTTACGCGTGATATCTTCCTCCCCCAATTCCATATTCTAGCTCATTCAAGTTCCCAAGAAACCTAATGTGCGCTATGCGGAGCAAGCCATCAACAATGTGATTTCGCTCAAGCATACGCTGAAACTCATCGCACCGCTTCGGGAAAGCCTGACGTCAGTTCAGCAAAAGCTCCTCAGGTAATCGATGGAGCAGTGATCTCTATCCTGCTGGAGGTGGAAGCCGTCAATTCTTTCACATTTCGAACTGCCTATCTCTATCTTATACCGCTTCCCAGGGTCATATTTGAGGTGAGAAAAGTCGCCATGCACTACATTATGTGAATTGTATGTGAATCGTTTTCTTTTCAGGTCCTTTCCGATTCCCGCATCGCCAAACTAGAGAAGGCTATCGACGACGTGATCAATGAGGATGTTACGTTTCAGAAGAGCTCACTGGGTCTCCGAAATCAGCGATGCTACGCTGTGAAGGTAACTTACGCTTTCCTTTCACGGAAGGTGGTGCGATATGATGTCTCTCACCTCCCGTTCCCAACTTCATTTCTTTCAGGCCGGTTTCAACGGCTTGTTAGATGTTGGTGAGTTGATTGTTCCTTGACTTCCAATGGCGACATCCGAGGTGATGTGTGATGAGTTCGACGCACAAAGTGCTAATATAGCCATTCCCCCATTTACTGCAGCTCGTCAAACTTACAAAGAAACAACGAACGATGTCTATGATCTGGTCAATACGTACATTGGTAAGCGAGCATCTCTCAGTTCCACTCACCAGCAACCCGGTACAAGTTGGCAGTCTGCTGAGGTCTGCGAACTTTCCACCTCAGAAAAATACAACATTTCGCTCAAAGTCAACTTCAATCCTTCGATGGGGTTTTACTTATCGACTACGCGAGAGTTGTTGGGAGACCGGGACCTGCCGATGGAGTTCGTCAATGTCGTTCGGAAGCGGAAAACACTCACCTTTACGACACTGAAATTGGTATTTGTCATTGGAAGGTCCCCTTTGCCACCAACATTTTTTGCAATGTGCGGGATTCTTCTTGATATAATCTTGCTGTCTCGCATTTTTGCTGCCTGTAAGATGAGCCACAACGATCGAATCAACGAGTCGATGACAGAGGTACTATGGGAAATCCTGATAATTGTTCTCAATTCGCCCATAACATTCTCGGCAGCTTATGTGCGTAACGTTTCTAGGTGTACCTCATGTCGGACCGCACAGTCGCGGAACTCATTGGAGAAATCCGGAAGGAGATCGGAATTCTGTACAAGATCAGCGAAAGCATTGCTGTTCTGGACATGCTCATGTCCTTCGCCCATTACTGCACAATTAGCACTTGCGGTAAGACATTCATTATCAGCTCCAGAAAACCTCCACCGGGCTATTGGTTAAGTTCACTTATGCCTCACCATCAGTCCGCCCCGAGTTTACCGAGACTCTGGCGATAAAAGGGGGTCGTCACCCAGTGCGCGAAGCGATTTACATTGACACTTTTGTGGCAAATGATGCTTACGCGAGTGAAGGATCAAGCTTATTCATTATCACTGGACCAAATATGGTTTGTTCATAATCTCAATCCCCTGTGAGTCTTCGATCTGACTGACTATCACCACAACCTCTTTATTGTCAATCTCAGAGCGGGAAGTCGACGTACATTCGCCAGATTGCGCTTTTGAATATTATGGCCCAAATTGGTTCATTCGTCCCCGCTGAATACGCGTCCTTTCGCATTGCGGACAAGCTGTTCTCCAGGATCGGACTCGACGATTCTCTTGAGGTGCGTTCGCATGAGTTCAGCCCCCTTTTTTGATATGAATTCCAGCCACCGAAAGAAAATCTCTGATGGCAATCGGGGCTCAATAACCAAAAGGCGAACGCCTCAAGCTTCATGCTCGAAATGCGAGAAACTGCATTCATTCTGGAAAATGTCTCGGACACCGCTTTGATTATCATCGATGAGCTTGGACGAGGTTTGTTTGGAAAGCGCGTGCACAATTTGGTCGTGTTTTTGAATCTCGGAAGTCGGGAGAGTACTTGCATCGGCTCATCTTTTTTTGCAGTATGTTAACAGTTTCTTTGTCTTAACGAAACAAGGCACATCGACCAGTGATGGACTTGGCATCACGTTCGCGATTTGTGAAGAACTTGTTCAAACAAAGGTAGTGAGCGCATAAGTCATAGTCGTGTGAATCATATATGGACCACGATGGCTAATTTGCTTGATGTTATAGGCATTCTGTTTTTTCGCGACACATTATCAGGTACGAGTCGATGTGGTAATCTGACCATATGGCAAGAAAACCCGAGTGCAGTCCGTCTTACCACTCATACAGGAACTCGCGGTCGCGTTTGATGCCCACCCAAATGTAGTGAATCTTCATCTTGAAGTCGATGTAGGTCTCGAAACGGTGCCATCACTCCGCGTTTTGCTGTCATCAACTCTAATCCATACGAAATGTTCAGTTCAATGGTCAAAAGTCGTTCAACGGTGATGCGAAGGAAGACGCAGCGGTTCCTCTGACGTATTTGTACACAGTCAAGAACGGTTCTTCAGCCGAAAAGCATTATGGTGCCTTATCGATTCTATAAATTCGGTCTATATGTATAAAGGAAGTCTTTCAGATATTCGACTTAACTATTGTTTGTCCTTCTCTTTTACAAGGCGTGAAGCTAGCCCAGATAGTGGGTCTGCCTCCGGATGTGGTCAAAAAGGCCATGGAAGTCTCTTCGACGGCAAGTGTGCTTTTCTGTTCGCGCGTTCGCGCCCTTAAGTCACGGCGATGCCCGATCGTCTAACTTCTATTCTCTCACAGCTCCAGGCGTGCTTGGACAAGACGAGGAAGAGCAGTCAAAGCTCCAAGGAAGCTGCATTATATCGGGCGCAGATCCAGGTATCAAACAGCCTTTCGATGCATGATTTGAAAAACGGCATACGATGCTCGAAAGATCTCACCTAAACATTTTCATTGGGTTGCAAGATTACGCAGCAACTTCTTCAGGCTCATCGCTCGTCTGCACTCAGTGAGACCGAGCTCCGGAAGTACTTGAACGGACTGCAGCGAGATTTTATGCAGCAGGTCGTGAAAATTGAAGGCATCGCGGGGAGTTCCGACGCGGCGTCGTCGGTGGCAGGATCCCTTACCTCTGGTCAACAAGATGCGGAGGGTTGCGATGATGCGAGTGGGGAAGATTAAGATTGATTTGTTTGATTCGAACATAAACAAGGGAGGGGAAGTGTAATGTGTTGGCGTAGGTAGTATCCATATGATGATTGAGCAAGGAGAGTGGAAAGACGTTGGCCCTCTGATATGCCGTAAAAGACTTGGGGAGATAACAAAACCTCCCAAGAATCTGCTCCCCAATTCTTTCACATGATTTTCCCCTCCAAACCATTCCTTCCCACCACGCCTGTTCCGTTGTGTTGTTCAAAGAGGAGATGTCACATGCAAGACACACATTGGTTCGCTTAGCCGTTCATCCATTGCCCGCTTGAAAAGAGTTTAGATGTCAAAACTCTCGACTGGAGCGCTGGAAAAGATTGACATCGGATTGGACAGTCATTGCGCTCCAGGTTGGTTTCGCTTTTTGACTTGTCAAAAGAGAACTTCAGAACCCAGACTTGGGGCTGACACTTACTTCATGGCCCGTTTTTTACCACAGCGCTATTAGCGGATCGTGTTCCTTTAACTTGGTGAGAGGGATGCGCACCCCGACGACATCTATTCGACAAGCAATCGACGACCACAGGCCCGATTGCTCGCAGTGACTATTACAACCTCCCACCGTCTGCCAGTCTCCGAGATGTGGTTCATGCCGTGCACTCAGATGAAGTAAAGCATCCTGACGTCACCGTATCGCAGAGAAGGAAGAGAGTTGGGCGCCTCGGTGACCAGGGAGCTGAATAGCTAGGGTTCCTTGTTGGTTCCTTAGGTGTCTGGTACCGATTTGCGTTTCAATCCCACCTACCTGAATATTGATCCCTGCGATGTTCAGGAAAGATATGTGGTCAATACTTGAAAGAGTGTTTTGGAAAGTTGGTGAATGTGTGTCAGCATTTCTTGATGATCAAACCCTGTCTCGCCAGGAAAATGAGAGTTGTGACGTGGTGAATAGGAAAAAGAGCAGGGAATGTCTTTTTTCAACTAGGTACTGTGGTCCTCTTTGTTTCTTCTCGCGGCGTGCGGAAGTGTCGTGGAGTCCACAAGCCGCAGAACAGCCAACGCCGCATTTATTTTCACATTGCAGAGATTCATAAGGATACAAGGACTTTAAAGTCTTTGGTGGAAATGAAGTGGGAGAAGGTTGGCGTCAGAGTCGGCGTCCCTACCTACTTTGCGTTCAGACTTTTCGAAACCAGTAGGGTCGTTGGCATGCCCGTGTCCTCTTAGCTCCAAAAGCCTCGTGGGATACAAACATAAAACCTAAAAGAAAACAAACCCCTGGACGGCTTGCACACCACATCACCCAATACATACCAAAGGAGTCTTTCTGAGGACTCGACTCGGTTCATCTCATGGTAAGCTCTGTTCAGAGGACGGAAAGTATTGCGACGACAGGTGCTGCAGTCCAACAAACAAGATTGGTTCAAACCAGAGGCATTTAGGGGTTTCCTGCATTCAATGACCTTCTGCACACACCTGGGCAAGCTGTTGGACCACCTGCGCTGTTGAGGAGGTAGACGAAGACGATGGTTCCTTTTTTGAGCACTCCACTAACATCCTTTTGATGTCTTCAAACCGGTGTACTTCAAACTAGCCTCAGAAGGAAGAGGAATGTGCGATCACTAACGGCCGGCACCTGCCGCAAACCGTCGCACCTCTCACTGAAGCCAACCTCGCTCTTTACCTCGAAGCACAGAAGCAACATGGTGATGAAAGATACAGTGGTGCCCGACAGACAGACTTGACCAAGGCGGCGGGGAACTTTGGACAAGGCGACGACCGAGGCAGAGTTGGGTTACTCCAGGGGCGAAGAAGCGTGTGCCTGGACATTGGGATTGGGTATGATGGGAGTGGGGGAAACAAAATCGATTTCGTGCTCCGCTATGTTCGAGAGCAATCGGCTCTGGTTTCAGCGCAAGCAGAAGCAACCAGGGACACCGAAGAAATTCTATCATCCACACCAAGCTCCAGAGCACCCCCGTCAGATCTCAAGTTGATCAGCCCTCAACAGGCCTTCCGAAACCATCACCGAAGCCGTCCGAATGACAGTCCACTCCCACACACCAATCGACAATCCACGGCACAATCCTCCTGTAAATCGGCATGGGCACAGAACGACAATGCCCGTAGGCACGCCCTCAAAGCTAAAGAACCCACGCACCCTAAATCTTATTCTCGCATTGAAATACAGTCGCCACGCACAGACGTAGAAGACTTCAAGCAGCCGGCCCCGAAGAGCAAAATCGTGGCTTCCATGCGCAGTAAAAGTGGTGTTGTTGAACTAGGGAGGTAAGCGCACTCCGAAAATATGTGGTATGCAGTTTGGCGCGCAAGCAGGGGCCATCGAATAAGGAATGTGCTTTTTCAATGTGTTAGAGTGGAACCGAATTCACGCCGTCGTCGTTCGTCAACCAACACAAAGCGGACACCCTCGTCGGTACCTTCATACCATGTGAAGAAAACGACTACCCCCAGCGGATTATCCTTTCAAAGCATGGATGAAGGTATGCAATGACATAAAAGAAT